>JACDOX010000032.1:4129396-4166536 GCA_014549065.1 Cardinalis cardinalis
GATGTCCCTGCTCTCCATCCAGACCTTCCCCAGGAGTCCCACAGGGTGATGCGGTGACTGTGCCACACAACCTGGCAATATCATTTCTATTGTGCTCACTGAACTGAACACAGAGCTGAAACCAGGCAAACCCTGGCTATTAATTATCTGTATTGCTTGGATCCACTGGTTTTTTGTTGGATGTGGGATTTGTGTGGAGTTCCATGGCCTCAGCCCGTGCTGTTAAGATGCCCTTGGTTTTCCTGTTGTGCTGCTGCCACAGGATGGGTCCGCAGTGGTTTGARAAGAAACTACAGAGCAGAGGATGAACAGAGAGGTGCTTGAATGACTAAAGTGGGAAGGCAACTGTAGATTTTTAGCCAAGGGCTGAAGCAGCCTGTACAGAAGAGACTCAAACGTTTCTGCCCTGAGCCCTTCCCAGCCATTCCAGGTCAGGCCTCTGTCCTTCTTGTCTGCTYTTCGTTCTCTAGTGCCCTGGGAGGTGTCCTGGGAAGCCTTTGGTTTGTCCCTGTAGCCCTGTCTGTCTCTACAGGGATTATGTAAGGATAAGTGGTACTAGGGAGTTCTGATTTTGCAGTTCTAAAAAATATGCATACATAGATCTTTGAAGTCTGCATGATAGGGGGGATTGAAAATGCCTGTTTACTGAATTAGTTTGTTTATTCAGTCATRTACATTTTAATTTAAATTCTTATTTGCCACACAACTAACCAACTGGAAAAAATATAGAATATACAAAAGTTAGGGAATGAAGGGAATTGTATTTCAGTTTTATTTTTGAAGACATAATCCTGAAATTTAGATTATTTTCAGTGAGCCAATTATTCAACAGTTAAACTTTAGTAAATGTTCATTAATTAATATGATTTGATCCATGACAGACCAGCAGGAGTATGTGGATTATTTTAGGAAAATTTTGTTGTCTGCATTTCAGAAATATCTCTTATCCATTATTCTCCAAAAGAATRTGCAAGTGTAGTTATCTTAGACTGGCTTTTATCCCCTGAGAGAAAGATCAAACTGTTGTAAGCTGCCACCATGGCTGAATTCCTGCTCACAGAAGGACCTTTYTAATGGTATTATACAAAAGTCAAGTAATTCAACTCCTCCTGTGTTTTCCTTCAAATGATTATGTTTGGGTGCAGTAGTGTGGTGGTTCATGCAAGATGAAATAAGGGAGAGTTTGAATAAAAAACAGAAAATTAATTTATAAGCAAAAATATTCCCTGTTGCCTCCCTTACAAGCATAGGTGGCCATTCATAATGGGAGTAAAATCTTAAGGTGTAGCTATTAAGGTGTTTTAGGGTTATCTTAAGGTTATTGGCTTAGAATYGAGGATTTCCATTGAGGAATCAAAYAGAAAATTAGGCCTTTCAGTTTATTGTGCCTGTCTTCTGYTTTAAATGTTTCACTGTCCTACAGAGACAGTMTTCTTCTAGCAAGCATGTTTAAGGTAATAATTTAATATAGCTTTTTAAAAAATAAGGATATTGMGATAAATACCTTCCCATACCATAAAGAGAACAAGAACACACAGAACACTTTAATAGTCATCTGGGTTTTCTGACTTGCAGCTTATGCCACTATTTGCTCCTCTGTAAAGTGAATACAAATGTGTTTAAYTTCTGCCAAAAGCAAGATGCAGGTAGTAGTACCTCGTACCCATTCACTAGATCAGCATCTTCAGATAGGAAATGTTTTGGGTTCTCAAGCAGATCTCCCTGGCAATGGCAGATGCTGCAGTCAGCCCATGCTGGAGCCTGAGGCTGTGTGTGGGGCTGGCAGGGATTCCTAGGTGCACTGGAGATCCACTTATGCCCATTTTTAATGTCAGGAGTAGTTCCCAATGCAGATCTACAAATCTGATTGCAGCTGTCATATTTTGACTTAATAAAGAAACAGAAGATGACTCCTGGGGTTTTTTGAGCATTATGAAACCTCTGGGGACTGCATATCTGCCAACAGTTCAATTCATTAGGAAACAACATTGAAATAAAGTATAAAAGCCTGAAAATACATCCTCTTCCACAAAATAATAGCCCTGACTATATTATCCAGATAAAACAGAAACCAGACCCAGACTTACTAATGTGGTTTAGCAGATGCATAGCAAGGGGAATATTTAATTACCCATTTATCARTTCTGAGCAATGCACTGTCTCTATKGCATAGCTCCCATTAGCTCTCCAAAACATAGAAAAGGAAGAAAATAAAAGGTATTTACAAATATTGCCTGACCAGTCTTGTGGCTCCTCCTCAGCTTRTTGAATTGCTATTTATTAGTCTTCTAATGCCTTTGTATCTAATTAAAAATTCAGGACAGGCTCTGTAAATAAGCAGTAGACAATATCTGGTCTAAAAAAAGGAACTACCCAGTCATAGAAATGAACTGGGAATACCAGAAACTCCATCTGTCCTGAATAATTACACATTTACAAAGTGTTTTGCATAGTACAATATTTTATATSTTCAAAACAACTGGAAGGGTGAGTAGAARTSCAATTTATGTAGGACTWGTATTAAATTAATGGAAACCTATTRATAGAATTTCAAGATTTAAGCTACTTYTTTCCTCTTGGTCTGTAGTATGATTTCATAAACTCTCTGTTTTTAGGGTTTCCACTATTTTCCTCTCTACCAGCATTGATTGTTATGATTTAAAAACAGTATGGTTGTTTTACTCCTTTGATCATCAATAATCTTTTCTTCCAGACTAGTTCCATACTTYCAAGTATTTCTATAGGTCATGTTTTCTAAACTCTTTACTTGTTATATTCCCCTGCACTACCCTATCTTTCTCAAAATATTGCACTTAGAAGTGATTTTTTTTTATTGATCAAGCAGAATGCAGCAACCTTTTGATGTAATTTTTTCACAGAGCAGCACAATGAATATTTCTCCCAAGTTTACACACAACACTGAGTAACATATCCCAGGGACAGGTTTTTGCAATAATAGCACATTCTCTGTCCATTGTGGACTACTACAGCCCCCAATTTTTTTTTGGTTTTTGCAAAATTAATGTTTTTATATTTGTGCAGTTGATTATTTCCTTCCTACTATCTTTCCCTCTTAAAGGAACTAATTATGAATTTTGAAACGTCCTATTTTCCTCTTCCCAAAGTGCAACCTGTCCTTCTCGATATAATCCATGTGTGCATTATATTTAAAAAATCTTATACTACTGCATCACTTGTTGCTTTCTTTTTGTAAKAACTACTCATTAGTTTATTTGTTTTAGCAGTGTGCATCCAAATTTTACAAGTTGGTGCATTTTTGTTCTCAACACTTTTTTATCAGTTCATCCCTTTTTTATTGGAGAATCTCATTGCCATTCACTGGATGGAGCCTTACTGTGAGCAAAAAGGTCCCACTTAGGAAATGGCTGTTTCTTAATAAGATGTGAACCCTTTTAGCAGTGATTATTGGCATACATCAATRGTACAAAATATCTTAAACCCATCTCAGTTTCTAAATGTGTGAAGTCAACTGTAGTAGTTTATATAATTCAGATGATATTAAGGGTCAACATGTACTCTTATTGGAAATACTCTAAACTAAACCARTGCTGTTTACAAAAGGTAGATTTTAGTGTAAAGGCTGGAAAAAAAAAATACAGATAAGGTATATGGACTATTTGCTTATTTTGATGAAATGTCCATAAGGCAGAAGGATTATAGTTAACTTTTTTAAGAGTCCCCATTATTACTGGATTCTTAAATTGGATTCCATTTGCTAAGACATTTCTTACTGCTTGGTCAGTGACTTTCAAAGAAAATTAAAGTTGCATGTAAATGTTCAGTTTGGAGAGAAACAAGCTGGTACTTCAGGATGACTTACTTGAGATAAGAGAAATAGAGGGATGTTTGTAATATTCCACTTGGGTTTTTTCAGCTGTTGCTGGGATTTGCTAACTAAGGGACAGAATTCTRACATCTGGCCCTTTGAGTTAATCTTGTATTTCTGCAGTGCGTGCAAAAGAAGAGCAGCAGATAAATGTATTAATTTCAGCAAGAGCCATCAGGTCTCAGGAAGCTTACACGCAAACAAGGCTTGTCCTCCTCTGCCCATAACCCAGCCCACAGCTCCAGTGTGCAGCTTTGACATGACAGAAAGAGAGTACTGGAGCTGGTAATGGCCAAATCTCAGCCATCCCGATTCTCTCTCCGAACACAAAGCAGGCATTGCCCTCAAGGATGAGAAGGTGTTGGGTGCTGGGAGGTATAGAGCTGAAAACAAGAATTTGTTTTTAAATTGTGTAAATAGACACGCTGAAGGTTTACTCCAATTTCAAATGCCTTAACACTAGCCCCAAGATCCTTTTTTTCTCTAGCTGTTTAATTTTGTATTCTCTAACACCCCTTCTTTCATTCTGGTTTCTCTGTTTTGTTTTTTTTTAATTTAATTTTGGGGAAGAGTTTGTGGGAGTATAGTATAGCCCTCTTTCCAACATCTCATTAATTTTTCCATTGCCTCCTCCACTCAGATTTTATCTCCACCAAAACATTGGCATGAGTTTGTACTGAAATTCTCTGCTGTAAGTAATTGCATAAAGKGTCAAGATTATTTTAGCTGTATGGGTACTCAAACTTTTAACTAGGGTACTCTGGCTGCATCTAGGTTGCTATTAAACTTGGAGTCATTTTTTTGTCCCTACTGTTCATAAAACTTTTGAAAATATGTACATGCTAAGGGTGTAATTATAGGTAGAGTGTGGGTCTGGCTGAGGAATACTGGACTTAGTGTAGTTTCCAGCATGCTAATAAGTCACTTAAGGCAGCCATGAAGACCCTTTAGGCTCTGCTGGCTTGAAGAAAATATTTGTAGGAAATAGACCAGATCTGTGTCAACTGCTATGTTACTGGCATTTTTCCTGCCTTCTATTATTTAGATGCCCTACCTAGGTCAAAATAAAACCTAGTTTTACATATCTGTGGTCATAAAAACAAGAGGAGCAATGAAAATCAAGAACAGGGTAACTGCAGCAGAGGAAATACWTACACAGGGTATTTTTCCAAATTTTTATATTCAGCAGGCCTGTGAATGCAGCAGCAGCAGCAGGCTGAGTAACTTTCATGTGCTTTTTAACTTAGGAATTGAGTGACAACTTTTCACTGCTTTAAAGTGCATGGTAGCTGCTAATTAATTTATTTTAATGCAAACAAAATGGACTGGTGTGTGTCATCATATTAAAAACTATGGAGGCTAAATTATGGGAGTACTCCAGGTGAGTACTAACAGTTTGAATGACTATACACTGAAAAAAGAAAGGTTTGCTTTGCATGAGAAAGGAATTTTTTGCTCTTTTGTATTTTACTGTTTATTTCCCAGTATGCACCTCGTTCACTTTAACAGCACATTAGAGAATGTTTTTGAGTCACCAGTGCACTCAATCAGGGTATAGGAAGCTTGTAGCATGTCAAGATTTTATTATTTTCTATCTCTGGTCAAAAATAAAAAGAGTTTATTAGAGAATGGCTCAAGCAGAAAATTAAAGAAAATAGCAAATAGAAGAAACTCAAATTAGGGCTGAAATATAGATAGTTTTCAATGTGGGCAGGATGAAACTGGAAGCACACTTGGGTGCAATCYGGCTATTTGTGCTGTCTGAGGGGAGATGTTTTCGTTGCTGCTGATATTTTTGCTTTGAGAGCCCTGTGTAATGGTGGTTATTAACACCTATGGCTGGCAAACATGCTGCTCTCCTGTCCTCTTTTGCACCTTTATGTTTGTTTTCCTGAGAAAATGAGAAAAGTTAACTGCTTTCTTCAATACTTGACTAAATACCTTCCTTGGCTACAGCGGCAGCAGACTCCAKGAGGCATACATGGCTGCATTCTGGTTTTGCCCTGCACACGAGACTGAACACATCATTGGTGCTTAATGTCCAGAGATTAAGGAGTTGGAACTTGAATTAATTCTCCATCTCTTTGCTTGCTCTCCTGTATAATGTACAGCAGGCTCCTCTCAACTCTAGCATATCTCACTTTCCTTTTTGAATAAAACAGCAATGCTGGCCTTGTAGAAATAAAATGGGTGGGGGTATTTCTGAAGTCAGAATAAACACAGATGCCTGAATTTAAATTAAGATACTTGCCAGAACTATAAAGTAAGGTAAAAATTGGAAGCAGACAGAAAAATCCCTAACCTGCTTACATTTCATTGTTCTTTTTGAAATAAGAAGTGAAAGAGAAGATATATCATGCATATACAACAACATTAATATGCAGTTCCTCTTTACATCTCTCCTCACAGTAACTGGTTTTCTTTCCACCAAGAAATAAAGCAAAACATATAGGAAAATATATTTTTCTGTTTAGTTAGTAGGGTTAAAATTGTATTTTTATTAAACACTGAGTACTTCCTCATTTATCATTCTGAATTCCGTTGCTTGTTTCCAAGGAGATAGAAATATGAAGGAAGGCCATCTGAGACTGATTTGTAAGGCTGCTCTCTTTAATGAAAGTTCAATGTGCCTTATTTTAGGGAACAGAATAAACTTGGAGTCTCTGTAGTAAAGAAGTTGGGACTTGGAGTTTCACTTCTGTGCAGGCTCACTTTCTGTGTCTGGCAGTGGGAAGRGGATTGTAAAATGTTCAGAGCAGGGTCAGATCATCCTTTAGTGGCTCAGTTCTGCTGTTTTCTGCACTGAAGCAGCACGAGCTCCCTCACCCATCCACCCTTTGTAGCAGTGGCTTTCTYCTGACAGTCTGAGGTTTTTTATGGAGGACAAGAATGGATAGTAGACAACAACAAATTTTTCTTCCTGTGAGGAGTTCAGAAATGCCAAAGGCTGGATGGTTCCATAGATACGGAAAAACCTGTAATTGTTCAGTGCAGTGTAAATGCTAAGTTCTAACCAGAGATATCTTTCTTGGTTTCATTCTGTTAATAAAATCCTAGCTGAGCCTGGAGGCAAATCCTTCAGTTGTCTTACCTGAAGTAGTCTTCACCACCTCAGTTGTGTTTCTGAGTCCCGTGAAGGCGAACTGGTAAAGCCTCCAGGAGCGGGTGTCCCCCACCTCCACCGAGCTGCGCTTCCACTGGTAAATGATCTCTTCTCTGGGGTAGCCATCTTATTGCAATGGAAAATACACAGTGCTTGGGTTTATAGTCACTGCTAGGCTTTAGGGTGCTTTGGGGAGTAAAAATACTACTAGCTATTTCTGGGGAAAACTGGGGAAGCATATTGCAAGTAAATTATAGATATGTTTTTCTCAAGTTACTTACTAGTGCCTTTTACTTAATGTCACATTTTATTAATTATAAATTATAATAGCACTTGAGATAATTTTTTTAAAAACAGGTTTTCTACTTTTGTGGACCTAATAGGATGCATTTTTGCCCATGATCCAGATGCACTTGCAGCTGGACCAGGAATTCACAYCTTGATCTAACCACAAAATGTCAWACTCTTGACTCCAACTTGGTGCAAYAGCAAAACACCCATGCACACAAAGTGAAAGGCCAGGACACCTTGATGCTGAAAGTAAAAGTCTCTTGTTTTATGGTCAGATATAAACATAAATTAATCACATAGGGTCCAGAAATTTTATAATTTTTYATAGCAGTCCTTAATGATATTTGTGAACACATATAATACATGAGCTGAAAACAAATCAAAATAAAACTAAAAATCAGTGGGGTATGTCTAATTAAGAACATAACCTTCACTGAATCTAGGTACATAAAAATAMATTTATAACAAGTTTAGTGTGGGTCAAAAAAAGGAATATTTTTAAGCATGTTACTTACAGCTTGAAAATTCCAGTGGGCAGGAGTGGACATCCATTGGRAAGTTGTGTAACTGTAGCTGACACTCAGCATCAATTGTCAGCCTGAGAAGAAAGAGATCAGGAAATATATATGTATATATATTGTGAAGTAAACTATTGCTGTCTATGTAATTACTGGAATATTCTAAGCATAGGAAGACATCATGGTTACTGATAAGCAATATTTCTTTTTTGGTTCCATAGACCCTGATCATCTACTTTCTGGACTGTGTAATGGAAGAAGGTATTAAAGTTCTGTTCCTGTGSATCTGAAATGGCAGCATTACTCATGACTGACAAATCCATAGGTAGGTAGATATACAGGTCATCTCATGAGCAATGACAAATCTTTGTGTCACAACATGCCATAAAGCATTAGGAAAATGCATTTTATGTGACAAAGATTCTATTTCAGAAATGATGGATGGGAGTCCAAATTTAGACAGCTGCATCCAAGACAGCCATCCAGACTCCCTTCACAGCTAGTGCAGAGGCACTCTGAGGATACACTTCCTCTCACTCCAAAATAAGACATTCAGATTTAATCAGAAGAAAAATGTACCAAAAGGTGTTTGTCTCCACTGAATATTAGGARAGTCTCCATGATAACTCAGGTAGTGTAGGTGCTAAGTTCAGGTAAAGACAATTACTCTCAGAAATCCCAAGTGAGATGAAATGTACCCTCTGSTGTTCCTGCTAAAAACTCCACCATTTTTCACTCACTCCCAGCCCAGCCATGAGCTGCAGGATACTTGGACTTTAAAAGAGAAGGAAGACATGGGGTGAGATAAGGAAAAAGGAAAAGGATGGGGTAAAATGTTTGTTCCACAAGATGTCTCTAGGAAAGCTGCAGGTTTCTGGTCTTTGCTGATTCTGGGGTGTCTAAATGATGAGCCCTGGTTTGTCTCCAGGTTCCTGAATGAGGATGTTATAGTCAAATGACCCTGAGTCTCATCCTGTGGGATGCAGAGGAGTGCTGGGCCCACCAAGTTAATGGAGTCCAAAGGCAACCTTTTTGTGTTAGGGATTTGGGAAGAAATCTAATTTCCCTGTTTCCCTTCCTCTTCGCATTTTCATCATCTCCAGTACCACAGATACTTGATTTCCTGCTGGGCAGGTGGTTCTTAATCCTGGGGGAGGTGACTGAGAAAACTCAACCAGCCCTTCTGGATCCCCCTTGAGGACAGAATGCCAGCTGTGTGATACTATCAYATTTCATTTCTGGGTTAACTGTGGTTAAATCCTTGGTGCTTGCTGTGACTCACCAGCACAACTAAATATACATTCATAGCAGATACCTGTTTGCAAGTGCTACCAGATACATCTCTTTGTAGTGAGAGAAACCAAGGAATTTGAAGAGAAAAGTAATTAAACCCAAACAGACAGTATTGTAGCCAAGTCCAAATTTAACATTTAGAAAGTTGATCTAGGCTCATCTTTATCAGACTAACTTTGATTTGCATTGGATTTCAATCCTGGTTATTTTATTATCTCTTYTGGAAATGCAATATGTGATAAATGTAAAATAGCTATGAAGTAAAACTCTTTTATAATTCAGACAGTTGCAACATGAAAAGGTTGTCTTAACCAAAGCTTCACATCTACTCAGTAAAATTATGAGTGTTCTTTCCTTCAAAACTTTATTTTTGGATACCAAGAAAGTAAAACCAAAATAAAACTTGGACAAAATGTAGTCTAAAGCTCAGATGTCTATCATCTTATATGCTTATGTCTATCATCTTTGATTGTATAATCTCATTTTAAATTATAAATTCTCTTGAAACAGTGCTATGTTTATCTATATTTTACATAAACCCAAATATTATATCACATGTAAGAAAAAAGRTAAAAAACCTACAGGATTTTCACATTTACAAAGTATATTACAGTCATTTGGAATATGATAGTTGAGTTGTTACCTATGGCATACACATAATTATTGAAAAGGTACTTTGTCTTAAAAGAAAAACTATACAMATGACTGAGGAACTTGTACAGGTTGAGTACATCAAGTTCAGTTCCATGAAAATTTTGGTGGAATGGGGCATATCCATAGGTTTGAGTTAAACAGTCAGTGCTGGGATGGAAAATCTTATTTGTCTAAGATATTTGAGCAATAAATTGCTTTTTCAGGGTGGAGTTTCATCTGATTAGATTGTAATCAAKTCAGAATAAGAGGCCTTTGATGTATGTAGTAGCTCCTTTTATACCATCTACTTAATTCAAGGATATTTCATATTTATCAGTTTAAAATAATTAAAAAGTAGAAGGGACCAAACCAAAGGTAAACAATAAAACATACCTGAAAATAAAGACTAATTGCTATAAAAATGCCTATGTTAATGTTAATATAGGAAGGTGGCTATTGTGGAGTGAGACAGTACAATTTATAAGWAATAAAACTACTTATTGTGCCAATAGATTTCATACAATTGATATCTTCTACATTTTTCCCTTTTTCRGGSTTSTTTGCATAAAAATATAGGAAAACACAATATTTTTTCCCTTCAGGTTAATGTCAAATAACCTGAATTCACAGGACTTTTCTCTTTGGCTTTCCTTAGAGAAAATGAAATTAAATTAGGTATAAATACCTCAGTGTGTACAAGACTCTGCCATCATTCCAGATCCTGAGCATCCTATTAGGAGTGGTTATCCAGTGAGCATCAGCCTTCTTGGAATTTCGGAAAAACGTGTCTGGTATCCAGATCTTCCCAACCATGTTGCTGTTTAATCTGAGCACTTTTATAGTGCTGTTGAACTTCAGACGTCTGTCATACCACGTTTGGGCGAAAAATATATCAATTGTATATTCCTGTTGTGTTAACCAGAAATACTGATGAAAACATAGCACTCAGCATTCCACATAACTCCTGATATGCTTTCCTTAATTTCATATGAAAAAACTGTGAGCTACAGAAGGTGATACTAGAACTGATAAAACCAATGTCTTTTGGTGAAGTTTTGAGGCATGTTTTAGCAAAGGTTRTTTTAAAACAATTTATTATTTTACCATTGAGGGTAAAACTAAGGAGCAAGTAAGTGTTATATGCACCTTTCTAATTCTGTGTCCCCACATCTCAGCCCACACCAGCTCAGGTCAGAGAACAGTTATTATTTCCTTGGACCTAGGACAGGAAAAGCTTGAGCTGACTAATTGCCTCTGCCCTCTGGTTGATCTCAGAAATGGTGAAGTCTCTGGAGAAGTTCTAGGCCTTTTGCTTATTATCTCGTTGTGGCAAGAGCGATAATACCACTCATGGTTTTCCCAATTTTGTAGCAATCTGGAAGATTGGTTTTTCTGAAGTTAAACTGTTGCAAAGCATTTGAAAGCAGAACACATAAAAATGTGAGGATAGGTTATAACAATTATTTTTTCATTTACARCATATAGCTCAGTTTTCTGACTCGTACAGATTTATAGCTCATAGAGTCCTCCCATCCATAATTAAAATGAGATTTTAAAAATAATATAGGTATGACACAACATTAAGAACTAATGGAAGCTTTGTAATGTCAAAATGATGGAGACTTTGTAACAAGGCAAATGGGCAATCCTTTACCTACCATATTGATAGCATTCACAGGGCCAATGCTATTTACGTACATGTCAGTGTGAATTATTGTCGGTTTAACTGCAAGAGAAACAACAAGAATCAGTAACCAATGAAGGTCAAAATCAGCTACGTGAAAGTCAAGCAGGAGCATGTTACTGTGGCATCTCTCCTCTGTGGTTGCCTCACATTTAAATGTGCATATAAAATAAATACAAATTTGCAACCATGTCTTCAGTTTGAAATTAGTTGGAGATGCTTTGGACAAATTCTTGTATCATTTATTCAATCAAAACCAATTCCCTTGTGCTATGAGAACAAATACTGAAACCAGTGTTCATAGCCTAGAGAGGCTTGTCTGACTGAGAGGATCTGCATTTTGTCTCAGGTCACAGCAGAGCATCAAAACAAAACACTATCAGCAAATCAAACCTATTTATCTTAGRGTGCCTTCATCACTTGTTTTACATTGTAATGCCAAATGCAACATGACTGCTGTGGCCTGCATAGGTGGCTGTAGATAAGAAACGGTTTTGTGAGCCCAAAGCCAAAATACTCAAGGCTCTAAGGCAGAAATTAAGAATAGTTGTTCCATTAGTTTATTTTGAAATTACTCCATTTCAACTTTATTCTTCTTATATATCTTGGCTACAGCATGATTGTTTTTATCCCAGATGATTTTAGGAATGTTTTACTTCTTTGGTCTTTCTAAAGTCTTGGTTTAAGTGAAGACAAATTCCTCTGCTAATTTATACTGTATACATACACYGAAGGTTAAACACTCATGTTATCCTTCACTGTGAAAAATTCCTTAGTTTACAAGYCCCTCTAAACTTGTTAGCTTCCTTCGTTAACCTTGCTGCTCTCTGCTTTCCTTTATCTACCTCATCCATGAATTCTGTGCCTTTTTCTATAATCATTTTACTGCTGTATCCTCTTCTGCAGAGGTATTGTCTGCCTGCTCTGTGCTCTCACGGGGTTTCTCAAACTGACTTTGAGCAATTCAYGGAGATTTTTTTCCTTTGGGTTACCTCAGTAATCAGTGGAGAGGAAGATCCCTCCAAAAGGTGATTGAGTCAAATAAGACTTCCATTCTGAGTGCAGGCTTGACTCTATTTACCTGCATTGGCTGTGGGAATCACCTGGGCAGACTGGCTTTGCCTAACTGCAGTTAACTTTTGTGAACCTCCTCCTCTGAGCCCAATTCTGTCACCTCCTGCCCAGGCTGCATCAATCTGTGCAAGCCTGCTGCTGTTGGAGGCTCTGTATCCATCACATCATAAAAGGATTAGGCTGTATTAGCCTCTTTTTGGCCTTTCTTTCCATTGTATTATTTGTGATTCTCTGACAGAATCTCTTAGGTACAAAAAAAGATAAAAACTTGCTTTATCTTTCCCCAGAAGTTTAATTCTGAACATCATATGCAGGTAAATCATCAAAACCTGCCTGATTCAGCAAATTATAACACTCTCATTAGATGTCTTAGGATAGATTCAGCCATCTTAATTTATGTCAGCTTCCAAAATCATGACTAATTTACATGCCTCTGATGTTTTTCTGCATTGCATTTTAGTCTTGTAACTGCTTTGAATAGATTCTGCTTCCTGAGTAGTACAATATGACATAACAATTCTTTCTCTTCACTGTTTAATCAACAGTRATCTAAAACCAAAACCAACGTACCTCCTATGTCAGGTCTCAATTTGTTGTCATATCCTTCCAGCAAACCATTTAAAATAAGAGTCACATCACTCTCATGGACTTTGGGAGTCAAAACCCAAGTCTTATTTGTTGTGTAATCTTCATAATCATCATCTCCCTTTTGTGTGGAGCTATTAAAGAGACAAAAATGAAAAGAAGAAAAGCCTTGAAAGATACAAATTTGAAGGTAATTTCTTTGGAAGACAACACAGACACATTTAAGATTTTAATAATACTGTAAAAACATTTTTAAAATGTCTCATTTTCAAAATTAACCTCTCAGTAAAGATGCCAGATAACAGCTGAGGTTACAGTTCATTTTATCAGCATTTCCTTTTAGTACGGTTGAGATCACGTTGTCTGTTCAGAGGAACATCAGTGCTTATCACCTTTGTCATGGCTATTTTTTCTCTCATTGACTCAGGTGGGACCTGTTATGAAACAAATCTGTCACTTAGCTTATGCAACTCTCCACCAAAATATCACTTATTATGTACACATTGTTGTTGCTTTATTTCTGTTGGAGAGAATGATTTGATGAAACACATTACTGACAAGCCCAATAATTATGTTCATTCAGACAAACTTCTCCTGCAGCTTTTCTCCACTCTGATGAACTTGAGTTTATTGTGCATTTGGAAAGTTGAGCACAAATTTTTGCCAAGGGTTTTCCTTTTCCCTTTTGCTAACCACAATCCACAGAGGATAAAAAGTTTGTCTGCTGGGCTTTTTCTGCTCCTCAGAACTATGACAGCAGATCTAATTCAACCTGCTTAGTACAGTAAAAAAAGCAAGTTTGGAGTCAGAAATGTGTAGACTAGTCTTAATGGATGTTTTGTTTTCCCAAAATCAGTGCCTCCAGTTCTAGAGGAGAACATTGAAGCTACTTTAGAATATGACATAACCAGATATTTTCATTTCAGAATGTTAGTGGTAATCAGCTGAACAGTGCTGGGCAACTGTGTGGTTTTTTGCATAACATGCCAGTGCCCTTCTTCCCTGCCCTGCTTCTCTGACGAAGTTTAAACACTGCTGGCTAGATATGGAATATCTTAATGMTACTACAAGTGTCTTAAGCCAGTGTATAGAGTGATAGGGTGAAAAGCAGAAAAGTTATTTTCCAGTTTCAGTTWGAATCTGGAGTGGGAAAGAGCTCAGAGAAGCAGATTCTTATGGGGGCTGGATCTTCTGCATGGCACAGGAGATTGAAAGAGGCCCAGCTGGCCATGGCCATGGCTGCAGAAGGGAAGGGACAATTCCTCCCAGAGCCTGAGAGCTGCTTTGTTARCAGCAGTCTTTGCTCAGCTGAGGTTGTGCCTGCCCTGCCCTGTAGTACTCTCCTGCTGCACCCAGCTTGAACCACCCAGAGTGCCCCAAAGGCTTTCCAGTGTTGGTGTTTGGGAGCTCTAAGCAAACAGCACAAACACAATCTCACTAGGAAAGAGGCTTTGGGCTCTTTCTTCCCCTGGGCACAGCCTGACAGGGAGAGCTGCAGCTCTTCTGCCTGTCAGCGCAGGATGCTGCCTCCCAGGAGGTGCTGGAGGCACAGGGACAATTGAAGCAGCCTGAGACTGCACAGGGCTGTAGCAAATGGGAATCTGGAGCAAGGAGAGAGAGATGGGCTTGCTCTGAGTTGAGCTTGGAAGCTGCTAATGAGTCTGAYTGACACCTGTGTTAGGTGTGCTGGGTACCAGGCACTGACTTCAGCCTCCAGGCACCACCTCACCCACGCTGCACCAGCTTGGGGGTCTGGGAGATTCCCAGGTCAAGATTTGGAAGTGCAGCCTCTTCATTCTGGCTGCACAAGCCTGGACTTGCAGTGTTTTATTAGGAATCAGAAACAAAGTTTTAATTGGCAATATGGTCCGTAGTATTCTGCTGGTACTGACAARCAGGCCAATTTAATTAAATTGGGAGGATTTTTTTATTCAGTTGTCTGGAGTTCAAAGATCTAATTGTAATTCAGAGAAACATAATTGAAGCCAAATTTTCTCTCCTGGAGGAAAGGAAATACTTCTAAATAAAGTCTTTGCAAACAGAAGGCACTAGATTATATGTTTTCAAACTATGCAAAGTGAATGAAGAAAAATAACTTTATTTATAAAAAACCTTATTCCTATTTTATAACCAATTARACAACCATTCTCTCAAAAGAATATGTTTTTCTGAATGGAAAAGAAAAATAAACGCATTCTTTCACAAAGGCAATATGTTACTGAATATCAGTGCAGTGAGAAGGCTTCAAAACTCAAACCAGCTGAGTAGTAGAGTCTGGTCCACTAGACAGTGCAAGATTAGAAGTATATTTGGCTAGAAGTTTTCCCAGATCTAGAACAGCCTAACTGAACAGCAGCCCACAGTAACTGAAACTTCTGTTCCTTCTTGGGAATTATTTGTATGACAGAAACAGCTGTTTGTTTGCTCGTCTCTCATCTCAAGCCATTTTGGCAGTCCACATCTCCAAAACCAGCAAATACTTTATGAAATTAGTGAGAGACTGAGGAGKGAAAACACAGCCAATGTAACTGGGAATTCCAGCTTTTATGATAATTCCACAAGGATCAGAAGTGAGCATGGGTATGCAGTTGTCTGTCTGTGTAAACCTTCATTCCAGCCAGAAAAATCAGAGATGCTTCTCTATCTAAAAGACCAGAGCTTTAGCCATGAAATGCCATTAATACAATGAAAATTGTAATGACAAAGCCCTTTTTATCTCCTTAAGATTTTCAGATCAGTCTTTCTGATTATATGGCTGAARTTTTGCAAGTGCTTTTAATGTCCAACTCAAATTTGTTAAAGCCTAGATTATACCCAAATGCATATTGAAATCTATTTTGATTTTTCTGACTGCTAGAAATTTTCAAATCTAGTARTATAGATAAGAGAAACACATATTTACCTATTTGAAGATTAAACTTTAATTTTTTGAAGGTTCATCTTTTCAATACTGATACAAAATCTCATCATTTGAGGTATTCCCAGTGATATTAATGCCACTGCAAGATGTCTGCAACACTGCTTTACCTAAATCCATAAATCCATACATCTCCTCGCTGGAAAAGAGATTACTTAAGAGGGTCAGAACCTAAGCTTGAAACTTCAAGCCRTAGAGTAATTAAAGTTGAAGGCACTTTTGGAGGTCATCTGGTCCAATCCCTTCTCAGTTTGCCAGCTGAGTCTGCATGTGGTGGCTCTGATGGTAGTCACTTACAAATATAGATATGTATATGTGTAACCACAAGTGTTTAATATGCAGGGGGATATTTGTATGTCTCAATTTATTTGAAATATACCTTCACAAAGCAGGAAGAGGGCAGAAATTACTGGTGCTAATAAGCATTTATTAATTTAGATCTGATTTTCTTACAAATATTTGCAAAGATCTATAAAATGGTATCTCACTCTACAATGATAYAAAAACCTCATTCTGCTAATGAGTTTTTTACCATGTCAGGGGCTAAACTAATGTTTTTTATCTTCCTTCTTAAAACAAACACATATTAATCCTTATCCTGCATTGAAGTTTTTGCTTGATTTGTAACATTTATAAAGCTCTTTTGAGTGCTCATTGGTGAGGAGTAACTATAGCATAAACTGAGATTGATGCAAAGTGTTCAGGAATTTATTCTTCAGATCTTTGCCTGTGTATTTGATCCATACATTTCTTTGCAGTGCTCTCTGGGCAACATTTAATAATTTCTGGTGCAAGTGTAATCCCTSTGGGCAGAGGTACCCACTGCAGGTGGAGCTGGGGTCAACAAACAAGGGAAAAAGATTTAATGAAATGATGCTCACTTCCACTGTTATAGCTTCCTTTATGGGCCCCTTAGCACTAAAGGCATTATTTCTATACTGGAAATGCATTAAAATCRTAGAAAAAGGTATCTCTGCTGGGAAATCATTGATACATTAGGAAAAACAATTTTTTCCATCKTCTTTAGTGATCCTTCTTCAGAAGATATGGTCAAACCTCTTACTTAAATTTTTCATTAATATGCTGATTGGCCATTCTCTTAGCAGGCCAAAGCCACTGAAGTCCACATTATAGTTTAGGAAATTGGGGTTTTTTTATTAGATTCAGTATGATTTCTTCTCTTTTGTGCTTTCATTTCTCTGGAAGTTAGTTTGATGCCTATGTAAAAATAATCTTCACTTTAGTAAAACTTAACAAATAATTACATTAATAGTATATAACTGTCCTACATTATTATGCTTTCAAGACTTTTGGCTTAAATCTTTAGTTCAAAAATTAATATGAAGCATAGGTTACTCATTTCAAAACTACTRTGTTTTAATTAATTACTAACATAAAGTCAAAACTATAACTTTGTATAGTCTCTGCTGTCATCTCTGTATCAGAGACACTCTAATGCGAATCATATGTAATGCTTCTTTGAAAGACACTGCCGTGTGTTGGTAGAGATAGGCCATGCATTATTCAATATCACAGACAGCAGCAATGATTTCACAGTCTAAATGGGGGGACAGATTGGGCACATTTTGTTTAAGTAGTGAGCAGTAACTCTCAAAATATATCCCTTTGAAATAAGGTGTTATTTCCTAATCCACAAGACCGTGGTTTTTCACTAATTGTTACAAGGGGTAGAAGGGGAAGGAACTCTGGCAAATAAAACCTTCCATGGCTGGTCAGTCTTTCAGCCTTCAGATATGACGCCATATATAACTTGTCAAAATCTCTGTAGTTCTAGTGACTTTAAATGAGATATACCAGCTTGTACTTGCTGTGGCTCTGACCTCTAATTTTTCTAAATACACAAAATTAATTTTAACTGTAACCAAGAATTTTGTTGTGGAACCTCACCTAATTAATTGCTAATATTGCATTGTTGTTTACAAGCAGAATYAGAGTAGCCACTTAGTGCTTAAAGAGAAAGACCTGTAGCAGTAGTGAATAGCTAATGACTAAATAATTTAAATCTAATTAAAAATTTAGGCTTATTTATCAGAAAATATGGGCAATTTCATCTTTTGTACTRTGTCTGCTGTAGAGCTTTCAGCCAAGATTTAATAAACTACTTGAACATAAACTGAGTTTTCCATTGAAAACACCAATGTTTTCTACCTCTCAGGGAAGAACTGAAACAGGGCTTGCCAGTTCACCTAACTGTTCAACTAGCACTGTTTAATTTAATGAAGAGTCAAGTTCAATTMATTCTCTGATGTGCATAAAAAATTACCTTAATCTATAGGTCATACGTTATTCATGATGGTGACAGAGTCAGTGGGAAGGGAAAATGTATTCCAGGTTCCACTGTGGGTACAGAGGTGCTGTGTGCAGATGTGATGATTTAGAATGTGGACTTAGCAGATGTGGAAGAGAGAGCAGTGTCTCTGGAAATCTAACTGTGTCTAAATTCACCCTTGCTGACTCACATTTTAAGTAAAGATATCTTGATCGAAGCAGAAAATGTTTTCACAAAGCTGTGCCACAGATTCTCTTGTCCTGTTTGTGTTTCTGTTCTGTCCATTTGTGTTGTTTAAATCTCAAGGCCATGTGCAGGACTGAGTTTCTATTCTTGCCATAAAAATGGCACCTATTTTCTCTTTTACTACTAAATGTTCATCACAAATACCCAACCTTTGATTTTATTAGGACTGCAAATCGTGTAATGCAAAGATTACTCTCTTCCCAAATAATTTCCCACATCAAAGATGGAAACTCAGATGCTTTTCTTAGTGAGGAGAAGATCCAGTAAGTTATCAGAAGATCCATAACAGAAAATGAAGTTGAAAAATTTGGGCTAAGAAATCACTGAGGAACTGTCTGTTAGTACTCCTCCCTTCACCTAGATTTGTGGTGCTGCTGCAACTGCAATTCTGGATGAAGCTGTACTGTTCCAGAAGAGCCTGAAATCCTGGATTCACGCAGTTTTCAGCAAAGGCTTAGAAGGGTGTATAAGATGTATTTTGGCCATTTGTTGTAGTCATGTAGTAAGGGAGGCTGAGGAAGTTCACAGGAGGAAAGAAAATAATTTTTACTTCTATTCAGTGGTTTGGGTGGGGTGGATTTTAGGTAGGTCACCTGTAGAAGATAGTTTATTTCTAGGCACTACTTCTGCTGCAGCTATCATTCCATGTACTACTCAGATTATGTAATGTAGTTAAAATCTTGGCATGTAATGACTATTTAAAACAAAGCAAAGCTAAATTTTTCTGTCATCCCCAAGACCTAGARGGACTGAAGCACATATGAAAATAATTATTAAAATAATATTACAGGTCTCATAAAGAAATATGTACAGCTGAAACATTTAGATTATGAGACTGAGCATGCAAGTCTTAAATTTTTTTTTAAGAGCCAGAAATTACTAGAGGAGCACAAATGAATGCTCCCAGCAATGACTTCTCAGTCATCTTTACTGAACATGAAGGCCCCAAACTGCCAGCAATCAGTCCTCTCTGTAAACTGTGCCTGCCCTGAGATTTAAAGGCTGTCTGGATTCCTGTGAGCATTTGCACTCTGCTCCCCTGAAGAGGTGATACCTGGCAGCACAGCACCCATGGATCATGCTGTGGATTTCACAAGCTTTCCTGTACTCCCAGCAGCCTCACTGGTGCTTCTCAGCCATTTTGAGTACAACAGCCCAGTTCTGAAACCTCTTCACAGATTTCTAAAGTATTACAAGGCAGTGGTGGTTTTGTATCAGTGTCTATAAAGCTGTCAATTATAGCAGACTGGTTCAGCTTCCAGTCCTTTCATCTCTTGCCCAAGACACACATTCACATTAACTACTGCACTTAAGATGTAATGAGTTTTAGCTATTTGTAACTATTGTTAAAACATCTATTTTCCATATTTTCAGATTCAGCTGGATTTGGCTACAGCAAGTGTTTATATGGAAAGGKTTAAAATGAAAAATTTAACTTAGTTTATGTTATGTTTCATTCCTGTCAGTTCATGAAAACACTTTTTAAAAAAGCCCTTTAGAGTGCATTTATTGAGAGTGCTAACAATAAACCTTCTGCTTTGCAGTATTTACAGTGTTTTCTAGTTCACTGTGCTGAAAAATTGTAGTGCAATTCTTGTATTGCACAACTGATTGGATTCAAGTCGTGAGTGACCATGAGGGTTATTGTCCCTTTTAAAAAATATTTCTAGTTGCAACAATATGGGCTCACAGCCAGTTGTCACAAAAATTACCAGAAACACAGAGCAGTGTCAGCAGCTCTGGCAATGAACCAAAAGCTGAAATGTAGCACCCAGCCTAGAATCTGTTTCTCCTGCAGACCACTGAGGTATATTGTTAAATAAACTGATAATGGATACAGATCRGTGTTATTAACCAAAGCTGAATTACACCACAATATAAAACTCGTGGGTATGGAGAGGAATTGTATTGTACCCCGAGGGAGGATAGCAAAGTGTAAAGAGATGAAGGAAACTTTAGGCCAGTAAGGAATAGAAAAATAATTATAGAAACGAGCATACATCATTCATTTTGAACAGCCTGAGCTTGAAGTGCAGCATTTATAGTTACTAGAGCTCTGGAGGAGTCTCAGATGTGATCAGATGATTCAGATAAGCCTCCATAACTTAAGATGATTATTTCAAATTTTCTTTTTTTTTTTTTGAGCTGGAATTTTGTATGACTATGTTTCTTTATATTTTATTTACTGGAGGTTATATAATCTACTTCTGTGTCTGTTTTCACTGTGGTTATGGATATTCGTGTTAGCAGTGAGCAAAAGCATAAGAAACAAACAGAAAAGGGAGAAATAACTGCAGCTATTCTTGTGCATCAATTGTAGGGTTAGCTTGAGTTGATCTGCTTCATCTGAAAGTATCTAGCTATATCTAAGAGTAAAGGGCTTAATCTTGGAATTATATGAACCTCAGAAGGTTTTTTTTTCTTTTACTTTCATTTTTATGCCACTCCTCTCCCATCCCATCCCTTTCTCTCCTTTTTCAAATTTTTTTAACCATTCTATGCATCTTTGAATGTGAAATCTAAGGCATTTGGAATAGGATTTTTKCCTGTTGTTATTACTCAGCTCCTGTAGATTGCTACTATAGCTAACAAATCTCAAGAGAAGGAGTAAATAACCATTACTGAGATGTGATTTGACTAGGTCGGTTTTAGCTTGAGCTCACTTCATTTTTTATGGCTGTGTTTTATTGTATGTAATTGTGATTTTTTAGTATTGCATGTGATATCTCTTCCCCAATGATGTGCATTGCTTTTTTAAATGATTGCTCTAGAATCTCACTATAAATTAAAAAGCTCATTTCTCTTYTTAGTGAGTAAGATTAGGAAAACATAGATGCCCTCCAGCCATCTATTTAAAAAACATTAACTCAAAACCCCAAATGCTATTGCTCAATTAGATTTGAGAAATGAAAAAATAGGTTCTTGTTCTGTAGTACCCTACAAGGAACTCATATTTGTGTTTTTTCAAAATTCTTGCACAGTTTTTTTCTGCATTTTGTTTGCATGGTAATTTCACCCAGAAGGAAGTCACTTCTGGAATCACTCATGATGTAGTCATCTTCTCATCACTATCTGTCAATGTTTAAAAACAAACATGTGAGGTGCTAGAAATGTCAGCAGTTTTGCTTATTGAGTAGCAATCCTGAGCATTTCTTCAAATTTAAAATACWTTTTTTTTTATTGGTCTACTAGCATGAGCTATAAACTCAAGTTAGGCTGAACATAAATTCATGTTAAGCTGAATATAAATCCTCATTRGAATTAGATCTATCAGGGAGTGTTTTCATTCTCATCTTCTCCTTCTCAGCACACAGAAGAGCTCTATAATGAAGGGTTCCTGGTGTTGGGCTGGGAGCCAGGAACATGGAATGCTTACCCCAGCTAGAGGACTAGTGTCCTACTTGCTGTGCTAAGCCGAGTGATCTCTTCTCTGCATGTGAGTGTAAACCATTTTTACAACTTTAATAAGCACATAAATGTCCCTTATTATTTGTGTTTGWTGAAGACTGGATATGATGCTGAACCATCTCACAATGGAGGAGGAAAAAATCCCTAACCATTCCTTAGGGAATGACTTTGCATTGTGCTTACCAGCAACATTAAAGCCCATATTGTTGGTAGAGCAAGTGGGTCAGATAAGTCCTCAATGTTCAGGGAGCCAGTCAAAAAAATGTGAAACTAGTATAGGTTTATTCTGAGTGTATTAATAATTCTTACTTCTCTGAGATCATGGAAGTATTATTACTGGAATGTTTTTAGACAGAAATACATCTGAAGAAAGAGCTGAATGAACAGAAAATAGCTGCTCAATACACATGTCTGTAATTACATCATGATGTAGCTAACTCATTCACAAACTAAGAGTAAGCAAATGGTGAAAATTAAACTGGTTTCTGTTGTTTCTTTTTTAAACAATGGTTCTGATTTAGCTTCATTTTTAATGCATGGTAACCAATAGTAACCCATGCGTTCCCACATAAACCAACTTATATCATGCAAGACGCTGTTTGCACTCATGCTCATAAAACAGACTGTGCAGAGGTGGATGTGGAATTTAGTTCTGATAACAGGGTAGATGTGTGATACATTAAGAATGTAAGTGGCAAACTAATGTCTTTATGTCAGCTGAGTAGGAAAATCGTCAACAAGTGTTCTGCAATTCCTCTATGGAATTTATTTGTTTTGATGGACTTTCTTTGGTGGTTGTACTATCAGGATGGCTTCATGTCAGGGTCTCCTTAATCCTGGGGGACATATAAGCATGCCAGCTTCTGGGTAAGGACTGTCAGCACCTGTGTTCTGAATTCACCCAGGCAGGGTTTCCCAACTTACCCTATGCCCGTTTACCCTGGAGAAAAGGAGCTTAGGGGGGACCTTATCCCTCCCTACATCTCCCTGATGGGAGGTTGTAGCCAGCTCGGGGTCAGTCTCCTCTGCCAGGTAACGAGAGACAGCACAAGAGGAAACAGCCTCAGGTTGCAGCAGGGGAAGATTAGGTTGGATGTTAGGAAAAATTTCTTCCCTGGAAGAGTTGTCAGGTGTTGGAACAGACTGCCAGGGAAGTGCTGGAGTCACCAGCCCAGAAGTATTCAAGCCATGCAGATGTGATACTTGGGGACATAGTTTAGTGGTGAATGTGGCAGTGTGGGGTTAATGACAAAACTCAATGATTTTAGAAGCCTTTTCCAGCCTTAATGATTCCATGATCCTGTGCCCTTACCCTGCCATGCTGCATTCCAAGTCCATTTCTCAATGCCTCTGCTGTTGTAGTAGCCTTGTATTTCTCTGCACTGCACAGTGATGTCAGTAACTCATACCCCATAGAGTCATGACTTGTTATTATTGTCTAAATAAAACTCTGGTTGTACCATACAGAAAGTCAAATAAATTAGCCATACATGCCTGGTCAATTAGATAAATGGCTGTGGCAGCTAAACCAAGTAAAACAGAGCTGTGGGCAGGTCAGGAGGAGTTCAGACCCTGACAAGGCTCTGTCCTGAGGCCATGCAGGCTCAGDGCAAAGCAATGCCTGTGGTGGGCTGCAGCTGCAGTTCACACATGGTGCTTCCAAAAATCATCACATCAATTGTGATGCAAAGCTGCTACATCTTTCTTGCCTATTTATGCCCCACTTTTCCAGAGACAATTTCAAAAAGAGATGCTGGGGTCCTGAAATTTTTTTTAAAAGCTTACTTTGGATATGTAGTCTGTAGTACAACAATCTCACTATTCAACAATATTCAGCTATCTCACTATATTCAGCTTTTTATGCAAGAATTTAATAACCTTTTCTCYGAAATAGTTTTGAATTGTTTTAATGTGCTAAGTAATAAATATATTGGTGAATCTGTAWTTTTATTTTAGTGAGAAGAAACTGTGTATGGGTTCACTTAGTGTCTTATCTTTTTATCTTTTTTTATCAATCTCCAGTAAAGTAAGTAAAATGTAAGGCACATAACATGCAAATTCTACCTAGCTCTGAAGTTTTTGACGTTTGAGTGGGCTAGGCATAATGATCACTGCAAAGCCAATCTTCCCATCCCTTGCATTTGAATGTGACTATTAAGGCTCGTCAAAACACCAGGAAAGTAGGAGCAATTTCTATTCCATACACATACAAACATGTATCTCCCAGAATTCTTTTTTTCCTCCACAAATATTTTGGCATACCATTTTTTACTCTTGTCAGCATGATCGAATTTCACTATATAAATTGTCATTGCTCTGATTACGGTCRGAGAAGTTTTTCCTTGTAAAAAGAAATGAAAATTTTACAGAGAAAGATACTAGAAATTTCCTTTGTATGTTATTCAGGGCTAGAGAAAGATGGATGCCTCATAACTGGAAAAGAGAGCAAGAATAAGAAGCATAACCAAGTAGAAGCTATGAGTGAGTTTGATTAATGTGTATAACTGGCTAGAAGGGTCAGTAGCATAGACATGGATGTAACCACAGACATATTCCAAAAGCATTCTTTTGAAACACTGCATTGGGAGCCAAGTTTATCCAGCACTATTACCAATTTATTTCTGAAATTTCGGGAGAGAATAAACCATGTTAAGGTCTAAGAGATGTAGACTCATGTAGCTAGAGTTTCAAAATGGGTTTAGCAATGGAATTATACAGGGTGCTGAAGATACTACAGAGAATGATACAAAGTCCAGAAAGACATGCAGTGATGAAAATATTTCCTTCACTTTGGGAGATTATATAAGAGGATTTTCTTTTCTCCTTGTCTCCTCATCTCCTGCGGCTCTGTACTGTGACTAAGTCGAAGGATCCACTAAATGTGCAGCAAGACTGTTTCAGCTGAAAACCAAAGTGTCCCTGTATTCAGGCCACAGTGTCCAGTTCCTCATCAGGTTTCCTTGGCTCCATCAGAGCTCTGTAGAGCAGCCACTATGGCACAACAGCAAGGAGCTTTAAAGACCAAGCAGGGATAGACAAATGTTACCATCTGGCATTGCCAGGTCATCTTGGATTGGTCCATGGCCAGCTGTGGGGTCTCCTCAGAAGAGATGTAAGCACCAGCTACACATGGGGTCATTTATGGGGATTGTACTTGTGAGCACTGAAACAAGGTCCACAAAGGAGTTTAGGGTAGCTGCACAAAGCATCATGGCAACTCAGAAAAGGCTCGTTGGCAAAATGTAGGGAGTTTCAGACCCCATTTTCTGTGATCAGAGGAGGCACCATGAGGCTTCAGAGATTTTGTTGTTCGTTTGTGGATCCTACCCAAACTGCATAATCAGGAACTCTTTAAAAACAAGAGTCTTTCCATGACTTGAGCGGATGATGATGGGACCATCAGGTGAGGATGGACACCTGCAGACCCCTAAAATTAATGGGAGATGAGCAGAAGCTAAGGATGAAGATGTTTTACTAATCGTAGCATATCTCCCATATGGATAAATCTATCTTCAGTTTTCCCTTGATACAGATCCAGCAGCTTTTTATGAGCTACAGACTTATGCAGAATAACTGACAGAGCATTGATAAAAAGAAATTCCACTGGAAACCACTGAAGTAAAACTCTGCATGCAATTTATCCTCCTGAGATCCTGGGGAATTTGGCAAACACACCTCAGGATAATTTGTTTAATAAAAARCAGGTGCTATTCTAAGCTCTACAGTTTTCCAGGACAGATTACCAAAGAAATAATTTAGAAGAGAGGACATAAATGGAATACATGTGCTGGCAAATGTTGCAATTTTAGCTTATATCTGTCAGATTTTCCAGGATTATGCTTTCCATACTGCCAGCTGCTCAGTATTCCAATCTTTGTGCAAAAAGCCATGTTRGTAAACATTTAAACACAAATGAAAGTGATAAAGGCTTGAATGCTTAAAACCTTGCAAAACTGAAGCACAGCTTAGTTGCCTCAGCCTGTTTTCCAAGGTGTCATTGCAGACATGACATCTTTGTTAAAGAAATACATTGTTTACCTACCACTTGGAATTGCTGCTCGTTAACTAAAATGAGAGGTCCTATTTAAAATATACACTATTTATGATTGGAGGTAATTTGACTATTAAACTTCCGGGCTTTTCATTAAATACTTTCATTACTATTTTAGTGAGGAGCTCAGAACATTGCATATGCAGGTAATGATTGCAGATGACAAATGTTTCTCATTATTTGGTCTGAATATGCGTTGCATTGAATCTAATCACGTCTGTACGTATCTACTATAGAGAGATGAAGAGAGATAGAGCCTTGGGGATGGTAACAAAAGAATTTATTTTACAGATATAGTACCTTTCTTCTTTCTTTTCTTTWTTTCTGCTCATCTCCTTAATAAATTGKATAATTAAAGCTGCTTACAGTTTTCCCTTCTAGTATTCACCAYAAGCCTTCACATGCTCAGAACTTTTTCAAAGTTACCGTAAGAGCTGAATTTCTTGGTTTCTGGCCAAAGATTAATTTTATTTCAAAGCCTAAAATAAAATCCATTTTTTGAAATCAGTAAGGCTAAAATTATTCATATTCCCTTTTAATATCAAATCTATATATGGGTTGTTTTCGCACGTAYAATCCCTAGATGACAGAATAGTAAATTTTGGAACTCATTATAGAAATAATCCTTAKTAAGAGGTATACCAGAGTAAAAGTGCTTGGCTATTAAGTGGTTAAAATGCATTAAATGGATAAAACAGTCATTGAAARTGGTCGGATATTAATAGCAGGTAATTTGGAATTGCTTAATTTAATTTCAGAGCAATGAACTGTCCCTGGAGGTGCTGTTGGCATGTGGTGAGAGGAAAGATAGCTGTCCTCACCTGGACAAAAGAGCAGCACCTTAGATTTACAACCTTTTGACATAAAGGAGGCAGAGCTGTGGATCGGTATCACAATAACCAGTGCAGAGAAGAATATTTKCATGTTGTTCACCATTTAAATATGGCTTTCAGAGCCTTTTTAGCTGTGCTGGACGTGGAATTTAGGAATTTGGCCCAAAAGATTTGTCATGACTTTAATCTCATGTGCTACATTAGAGCCTTATTAAGGTTTTAAGTAATTTTAAGTGCATGCTATAAGTCCTTAAAGCAGATTAGTGAGGTTTTTTAACATTTCCTTTAGAAACCAGGAAATAAAATGAGAAAAGGCATTATTAATGTATTGTTGATTGTTCTTGCCCCAAAGAGCTTACAAATATTCAATATGTTTATTCAATACAACGTGGTCTGTGATAGTGGTTAATTATTTGGCTTAAAGAGTAGTAATATTTGTAATTATATTCTAAGGACCTCCAAGTATTTTACTGCTGGTAACCTTCCCCTCTTCCAAATCCTCACCTTGCCAGAAAATATTGACTTCTTTACTCCATTACAAAACAAAATTTTAATACTCAAACGTGTTTGATCCCTCACTGGCTCAAGGAGCAGAATGTATCATGTAAGTTACTTATAGAGAAGCCAAAAGGTGTCTTTTCAGTATTCAAGTTCAGCTACTAAGTTCTTGGCAGTAGAAATATTATTACATGGGTCACACATCCCATCTTCTTTCTGAAACCACTACCAGCTTTCTCTCTTGTGTTCTTCTTCAAGTGTGGAATGGCTCTGCTCTCTGACTCCCAAAACATATACCCGGGCTGTCTTCACTTCATGCAAATGGCTGCTCTGCATTTCCCACCTTTGTTAATTTGAACATAATAACTCATCTTCCCAATCCCTGCACTTGTTTTCTGTTTGAAGCATAGCAGGCTTCTTGTCACTATATTATAAATGTGTATAATTTCAGTCTTCATAATTTACTTCCAGACCAGGTTCAGTTCTGCTACTTATACACAGCAAGTGTACAACCTTCCTGGACTCATAGCTGAAGTCCTTACTCCTTGAATTAAGTAACTCTAAGGGCTATCAGTAATTCATCTAACAAGGTCAAGCTGACTGTAATTTTAATTATATATCAATTATTTGTTGGYGTTTTTCATTCACTGACATTTGTGTGCCTGTTTGCCTTTCCTGTTTTATCTTGTGTGGGCCATGGTACCATAGTTATCTTGAAAATATTGTCCATTCAGAAAAATGAGCTGATGATTTACATATGGAATTATATTGTTGATTTTTGGGAGATCAGGTGATTATTTTTCTGCACGGATAGTTCAAAAGCTTAAATTTTGGAAGAATGAGTCTTAGGGTTATAAAAGTAGAAACATTTGGCATTGATCAGGGTAGCAGAGGGAAAAAAATCATTGCAGATTTCTTGATATACTGTTTTCCCTTGCCTGCTTCAGCATCTGCTGTCCACCTGATTGAAGCCATTTTAGTGTTAATTTGCAGTGTGAAATCTCTTGTGTCTTCACCAGTTTTTGGAGAGGAAAAGCAGAGCACAAACTCTGCCACCCTTCAGTGGGATGCACACAAAATGTCCAAAAGAGAGCTGATCTTGGTGCCTGGTTATCATGGGCACATCTCATTCTGTTTGGGGACACTCTTCTGCACCTCTGGCAAACATATGTGTGGTTCAGTAGGTCCCAGAAGTGCATCACTTAATAACACATTGACTAATACATTGATTAGTTTAGTAAGGCTTTCTAGCATTATCTGATTAATTTCTCKTAATGGTTTTTTTCTCAATCTTCCTCCTGCTATCTCTTTTTCTCTCTCTTGGAAAATAATCTAAGGGAATTAAGTGAAAGTGGAATTTAGTGGATAATCCTCAATCTGTTGCAGCAGGCAGAGTTCTGTTTGAATCTGAAGATATCTTGCTGTGGATTAACAAAAGCTTCATATGACCAGAACATGCTATTTGTGTTACACAATATAACATTGAGCCACTAATGAAGAAAAACACTCATTTTCTCATATCATCCACTTTTGGGGGGAGCAGGAATTCTGGCAGAAGGTTATTAGAGGTATGTATGAGATTTCCTTTAAGGTGCATTTCTCATCAATGTATAGAACCAGAAGTATTTTTCAGCAGAACATGGAGCATTCAAAAAGTTGAAGAAGATAAATAGCTCAGAAAGAAAGGTGGCCTTTTATCTCAAGGGTTCACATCAAAGTCCCAGATGACWTTCAGTAAAAAATACAATTTCATACATGACTACCTGCATCATCTAGAAAGAGCTTATGCAAGCATAAAAAATAAATAACTTCTTATTCCATTCCTTCCAAAGGATCATTATTATCCTTCATTTAATTTAAATWGCTTTTTTACATATATTGATCTTTTATTTCTGGTAATAATCTGTGTATGTTTGTTTAGGTATGGTAGAAATGATATTTCTTTAATGTTTTGCAGGCTGTCTGCAAACAGATGAAAGTTCGATCTTGTAAGACTAATATTTAGTTTCACACACAATGGYCAGATTTCACAGGTAGGCCTACACATTGTGTTGTTCTTTACTGAATATGTGTGAAAATGTCCTTCCACTAGATCTGAAAAAATAGAACTGATCCTCAAGATATGAGAATGTTTTAAACAATAGTGATTTTCTTTTTTAGAGGTGATCAACTGTTGCTCTAAGGTTCTTGTATGATTTACTGAATTTCTCTTGCCTGCTATCACTTTGCTGTAACCATAATGCAGCCATTACTCTAGGTCAAATCAGTGGTGTTTTGTGCCATGWATTTTGCATCTGGCAGCTGCCAATAGCAGAGGATAAGAGCAAAAGATAAGGGCAGAACTATCCCTGGTATAATCTCTCCTCTTTCAGAAACATGCAGCTAGAGATTTCCTATAATGAAGTGCTACCACTGAGTTTAATGGATTTTAAAATATTTTTCTTCCCTTTGAACCTATATAAATATTTGGGCTCTGCATCACCCCACGTATTATATATTTATATAAATATTTGGGCTCTGCATCACCTTATTAATAAAAAGAAAAACATTTTTGTAAGTTTTCAGCCAGGGATAATATCATTGCATGCTCTATGTCCTTATGTAAGAGAGAACAAGTAAAGCTGCTGTAGTCAACTTTTTCTGTGTTGCTTAGGCCATCACATGAAAAAACATTATGCAGCTGAGGTACTCATTTACATGGGAAGGTATTTGTTACATTTCTCTTCTGCTTATGCAGTCACTGGTGGTTTTCATCAGCATTAAAGCCTCCTTTTTTGACAGCAGTTGTGTTAAAAATATTACTGTTATATAAATAAGAGGATATCACCGTGTGTCAGACTGAATACCCAATATTCAGTCTGACAAGACTTGCATATTAATTTTTGTTGCAACTATACAAATACCCCAGAATCACACTAGATATAATCCTCAATATTCTCTCAAGAGTTTTCTTCAACCTACCACCATCACCCCTCTTTTACCTCAGTTTGTCTGAGCAAGTTGGCAGGTGTTGGAACTTGTGAAAATATGTATCTCCCTTCACCCACTCTTTTTTCATATGGATGAATAAAAAAACATATAGTCCTTTTGTAAATTTCTCACATTGAAGGAGATGGTTACACATTCTGATGTAAATTATGTTCTAACCACTTCATATGAAAAATTCAAAAGCAATTAATGTTATTTTCTGTTTTGCTGGTTTTTTCGGTTCTTGGCTTAATGCAAAGCTAAATTTCTTCTTCATTAGAAGAATCAAATAAGCAGGTTACTTCTGGACATTAAAATAGGAAACCTGACCCAATTCAAACAGCAAAGCTCCTACTTACTGCACCAGAGCTCTTCTGAGGTAGGTGCTCACCTAAATAAAATGCCCTTAAAGACATTACACCTCCACAAGAATACACCCTAGGTGAATTCAGACTCTCACTCTCTGCTCCTTACAGCATCATGACAATTTAGGCCAAAATCCATTATCAGAAGGAGACATGYAGTGAATGCTAAGTTTAAAGTCATCCAAAGTCACTCACAAAATTGAGTCTAAAATGATCAGAACATCTAGAATGGACACTTTATACTGCTCCTTTCTCATCTCTCCRTCACCTAAAATATCTCTTCAGCCTGGTTTTTGTGTGTTGGATGTTTTCTCTAGAGGCAATTGTAGTCCCTAAATTCATTGGTGCTCAATGAGTTTTAGTCTCATTCCATGAGAAAGGATCTTCCTTACCTAATAATAATTATAGATACCTGGCTATGGTGGTGGGCTCTTTTTTTCTGGAATTTATGGTTCTTTCCTGGTACTTTCTGAGGTCTTTCTATTYATTGTATACGAAATGTATCTTGTTCTAAGTAAACAGCTTCCTGCTTTGAGCCCAGAAAGTTTACATCTACTTCCAGTGAAGTTATTTGGCTGTCCATTGTTATCATCAGCTGTCATATCTTYTCTAAAAAGAAAATGAATACATCTCTTTCTCCTATATTCTCAAAAAGCCTCCCTGGTGCTTGTTCAGGAGTTCCATTCAGAGAAAACAGCTAATTTTCTAGAATGGAKAAATCTTTTGGTCCAGAAGGCCAGGGGAAGATTTATGTGCCATTTAAGATCAATTTACATTACAGTCTGTGGTCTGAAGTGGAGTGTGCAGTTTYAGCTGATCATCTCTATAGAATAAAAAAGAAGAAATTAAGGAAAAAACATTTAGAGGTATTGTAAATCAGCTGGAATGTAGGTTGAGAGCTTTCTGCAAAAGCATTATGCAGTGTAAGAAACCCTTTTTGAAGATCCTTACTGAGTTATAATTTAACTTTGGGTGATTTCCCAGTTCTTAGATAAGCACAGAACTACCTGTATGAATCTGTACTGGACATGCCCTGGCTTTTCTCAGCAACAGACTGACTTCAGTGGGACAGGGACTACTGAGAGGATAAAATGAGGCCTGTCATGTAAGAAAATTCCAAGAACTGCTGAGATTTTCAGCATTAGGTGTTGGATATGATGTTGGTTTCTTAGTAGGCAAAACTAGGAAAATGGAAAATTCTATCTTATCATTCATGTTAAAAGAGATTTTCATTGCAATAGAAATCTGTTTTTAAAAGTACTACATTAAATAAGCTATGGAGCATAACAAAGGAAAAAAAAACCCTCTGACATCCTGTATCAGGTTTTGGGGATATTTTTCTTAATCTCTGTGTTTATATGTATKTGTCCAGACTCTTTTCAGTGGTGCCCASYAATAGGACAAGGAGTTATGGCCATAAACAGAAACACAAGAAATTCCACCTCAACAYGAGGAAGAACTTYTTTCTGTTAAGGGTGGCAGAGCCCTGGAACAGCTGCCCAGGGAGGTTCCTGGAGTCTCCCTCTCTGGAGTCATCCCAAACCCACCTGGACACCTTCCTGTGTCTCCTGCTCCAGGTGACCCTGCCTTGGCAGGGGGGGTTGGACGGGATGATCTCCAGAGATCCTTTCCAACCCTAATGRTTCTGTGATTTTCTGAGCTTGAATTCACATTAATCCACCCTCCAGCTCCACTTGGTTCTTCGCTTGCAGTCTTACACAACTCACTGCCAGTCTCTCACAAGCCGCCTCTCCCTCTGCATTAAAGCTTTCTGTGTGTGGGGCTGCAGGTGCCATGGTCTGCAAAGCTGCAGTTCAGACTGCACCAAGAGAGAGCCCCAGAACACTCCATTTATCCCCATGAATGCTGAAAAATAAGTAATCAAATGATCACCCTAATAGAAGGTAGGACTATATATGTAGGAGTATATATAATAATAATAATATATATTTTACAGCTGACACTYTCTGTGACAAGGGGAAGGCTGAAGGGGCAGAGCCAGCTCCAAATGAGCCAGTGCATCTCTGCAGGACAGTGCCAGGCACAGCTAGTGACCTTGAAACTGCCTCTGCTTTGGATCTTACTGGRATGTGTGTCTGCAAGGTACTGTAAAAATTCAACCATCCTATAAATATGTACATATGTTACTGGTCACCTGTGTCTAATGCTTTATCTAATAATTTAATAATTCATTATTCAATGGTCAGTTCAGTTCTCTATTGGAGAAAGTGGTGGTCATTACTTAAGTATATGGGAGTTTAATTGTACTGGGACTGAGACTTGGAAAGAGTTTCCTTTGACCAGACATTTGCTTCTTTCCCTTTCATCCATTCACTCCTCTTCTTGCCTTTTAATTTTTTGTGCAACTGTTAAAGAGTTTAGTGGCATAGGTCAATAAATGTATCATAAATGAAAACAATGCAAACACAATCCAAATCAACAAGATACTTTTTCCAGATTACCATTAATCATGAATATTTTAAACTCTAAAGGCCCTAAAGCATGATTTGGATGGCCATGAAGAAGACAAATAATATGAATAATATGGGAAATATTATATTAAAAGAGCAGATTAATTTTCTAAGATATTTTTACTGTAGTTAGTTTCTATAGTTTTTTATTAGCAGCTTTCACTATTTAGATTTTCAAAGATTCAAACTTTCTGAAACACATCTAACATTGTTCTCCATACTCACTGGAGTATTTTGGAATACATGAGTTTTGGCATGCAGGTTATGTTTATGTGGTTTAGTCACTACAGCAGAAGTTAGTCAAAGGGTTTCATCCATATTTCTGAATCATATATTTTCAAGCAGGGAAACAATGTCTGTGGGGTTTTTTTTGCCCCATCAAGTTATTAACAATAGAATTTAACCTAATTTTCAAATCTACTTTAGGTCAGTTGTTTTGGCACTGTTTTTATGACAATAAGAGCTGTTCTAAGTTTGTGTCCCAGCATTGCAGCTCCCAGCAGTCAGGAATGCAGCATGGCCATGAAAAACTCACAGGCAGGCCTTGCTCCCCCTGAAATGCTCAAGTAGTGCAGGACCTGAGTCCACACAGCTTTAGCTCTGCTGATACTCACACTGGAGTGTATGAAATACTCAGTTYCATGGTATCATAGATAAGAATAAAGTCATATTTTAATAGGACTTAGATCCACATCTTCTATCATGACACTTCTTCAAAGGGGACCAATCCTTGTGAGGTGAGAAATTGCCTCTTGCTGAGCAGCTCCTTATTCCAGTAATGGGACCTCTGGCTTAGTGTCAGTGTTACACACTGAGAAAGTACTGAAAGTGTATGATTTACTGTAGCTGCAGGATTAACACCAAACTGATACTGGCAAGTTTTACAGTAATTCTAAGTGGCTGTCCAACTGAAATATATTCTTKTTACTRCATCACTTCATTTTRCAAGAGCAAAAGAATTTTATTTACACCCATGTTCATTAATTTACTAATAAAAATACATGTATTCACTTAGRCACCAGGCTATTTTGATGCTRAAATGATTGCTTTGTTTATGGGGTWTTTTTGATTGGTCTTGACAGTCTTCAATTTTAGGCATGTAGTTGCAGCATAAAAATGGTGCCATGAAACTACTTGGGCACAAACAAGTGGAAAAAAATTCCTCATCTGAACATTATTTTCCACTGTATTATGTAGCTTTTGGTGGCAGTCTGTTACAGCTCTGCAAAAATAACTGATAAACCCCATATATAAGTAATGTGCAGAGTACAGCTTTAAATAATTTTGAAACTTTTCTGGTGATTTCTATTACATGTAATGTTTTAAATACATGTTGTATGTTCAATAAGGACCATCAAATAATTAGTTCTGATTGAACTCCATCAGGTGTACAAATATATTTTCTTAAATAATTTTAAATTCTCTTGATCCGAGGRTTTTTTATGTACAATTTTCAGAAATTGGGAGCTTGATCTGACCAGTTTTCACTGAACAGAGCTCCAAGCCCATGTGATGGACTGCACACTGCTGTGACACTGATCTGAGGGGTAGGAGGAGGAGGGAACTTTGTGCAAGTTTGCAGTCCAGTTTAGAAATGTTGAGAAACCAGCTGGAAAAAAGCACTACCTAAAACTTTGTTGTGTCCAGTTGTAAGGATGTACTTTGTGCAGTCCATAAAACTAATACAAATTCTCTAAAGATAAAATACCATAGTGTTGTAAAATGATATTTTTTCTGAGTTCATTCATGATTTACTGGAGCTAATGCTAGAATTTTAGCTAYTTGCATTAATGCCTGAGTGGTATCTTAACTTTGCTCTTCTTTCTTCAATCTTCTAAATATTAATGGTTTTGCAACAATAAATTTCCCTATGTAGTAATTTTTTGTATTWACAGGGTTCAAATTTCTGCACAGTAATTGTAATCATTACTTTGATCAAATTCTGCAAATACTTAAACTTCTGTTTGTAYTCTGATTTATGTCAACACATTTATTCAAATGTTTTATGTGGAGCATCTTTGTTAGTGTCCAATTGGCCTTTTTAAATTGCAGTGCCCAAGAAAATGACACACAATACAATAATAATCCCCTCTTTCTGAAGTGTTTCATGACTTTTTAACAAAGAAAACCTTCCATCTTGGCTATAAATAAATGGTATCTAAGTTCAACTTCTATAACTCTATCTTGATCCTTGAGTTTCCAAAACTAATAACAAGGCTTCTTCCACTATGGGAGGAGGAAAATGTCCTGATTATTAGAATTAAAATCATATATGCATATTGACTCATTTAAAGTGTTTCTGTGAAGCCCTGAGAATAATTTTCCCTTTACTTGTAGCTATTATTTCTCAGTCTATGATTTATTCTTCAAAATTATGAGGTCAGGAGGCTGTCAAAAGAAAACATCTTGGCTATAAGATAGCTGTGAACAGAATAYAGAACTTTTTGTTGAGATAAAACTGTAAACTGCATTATGAAGGGATTCTTTTAAAGCTTATGAAATAATTTTGGCAAAATTCCTTTCAGGCGATGCTTTTCTGAAAGATGAGTGAAAAGAAGGAAGTGTGCTAAAATAAGTATCTGGGATTATTTTAGTAGAAGTTTTATGTCAAAATAATATGAAAGCCCGTCATGAAATGCTGTAAAAATTGAATTTTCCATTTCTGTATTCAGGTAGTAACCATAACTGGTTCTATAAGGGTCAAAAATACCTCACACCTGTCTTACTCCCAACACCAGAGTACCCTCATGATAGGCTCATCAAGTTTTATCTCATTTTCTGCTCAATTTTCAACCACTTTTAGTTTCTTCTCACAGAAATTCTTTACAAAGTTCTTTTTGTGTGGAAAAAAAAGTTACTTGAAAACCTAGCAACTTTTCATTTCCCCAGCCAAACATTTTGGCCTTTTATTTGGCTTAGCACTAAGATCCTACCATTGCAGGTATGAAGTCTGATTTTACTTAAATTWAAAAAAAAAWTTAARAAAAARGGAAAAKAAAAAGAAAAATAAACCAAAGAATAGAGAAAAACAAAGAGAAGGACCCAACTTTTTGGTATGGTAGTGTCCATGTAAAAGGAAGGAAGGGGAAAGAAGGTAAATTTGAGGAGCCTATGTGAATCTAGCATCAGTAGTAGCACAGTGGGCACTAACTTCTCAAAGGTATCAGTGACAACATGGCTTGTGCAGCTGTGGGGAGGGGTCTGTTGCCTCTTGGAAGGCCACACACTCTGCCGTGCAGAGATTTTTCCTCATCTAACCTGTTAAATGCACAGTCCACACATTTTTGCAGGAATGTCTGCTCCAGCGCAAAGCTTGGCACTGCAGCAATTCTCCCGCCCTCCACTTTCTGCTCATCCACAWATGAACTCCTGCTTCCCGTGCTGTGGGATTTTCACCCCTTTCCGTTTCGGTGCATGATGCACACACATGCAGCAGAACGAGCCGGCTGTGCTGGGAACATTCGGCTGCAAACATTCAACCCCAAAACTATCGCATCCTTGGGGAGCCGCGGCCGCCCGCGCCGGGGGGATGCTGGGGCCGGGGGCTCTGAGGGGCCGTGGGAAGCTATGAGGGACCTAGTGGAGCTCTGAGGGACCCAGGGGAGCGGTGCGGAGCCGGGGGGGCTGTGAGGGAGCGCGGGGAGCCGTGCGGAGCCGGGAGGAGCCGTGCGGGACCCGCATCCCTGTCCTTGGTACCCAGCCCAGCCCGCGCCCGCCGCGCAGCCCCGCACAGCCATGATGGGGCTGCCCGCTCCGGGAAAACAAGCAGCAATGCACGGACATTGTGCCCGCAAAACACAGCTCCACGCACCCGAGCAAGCGATTAATTCAGAGATAAAAGGCTTCATTAATATGGCACCAAATTTTATGAACAGCCCGGCATGTACCACCATCACACACACCCGCCGCTCACCCTCCCTCTGTCCATGTCAGAGCGACAACAATTGTAAGAGAAATAAAACATTCTAAGATCTCAGCTGCTAGAGATGGATGAATGCAATGCCACTATCCAAACCTCTGGCATTCTCACGACAGCTCAGCAAATTCGCAGATTCTTCACCCCCCC
>JACDOX010000032.1:4166781-4246650 GCA_014549065.1 Cardinalis cardinalis
TTGGTAGTAGTTCTCCCTCCTCCCTACCAGGTCCCGTCAGTGGGATGAGACATTGCGCCCAGCTGCGGGAATTAATATGCAGGGGGAGAGAAATTAGATCTGCACAAGCCCTTTGCAGATATAATCAGAAAACGTCAGCTCTGGCAGCAGGCAGCAGCTTCCAAATCTAGGGAAATAATATAATTGGGAGAAAAGGAAAAAAATGAAACCCAAACAAAAAACGAAAATCACAGACACTYACAGAATAAAAACATCAAGGAAAGGAGCACATACACATTTACGGAACCACTGACACACATGCAGGAAAATCCAATAAAGCAACAAAGAGTAAATGAGAGGGGGAAAAAAAAATAATAAAGCAATGGAGCTTCTGCCTGAATGCAGATTAACTCTGAGGTCAAAGTGGAAATGATGCACTCTGCTGCAGCACAGATTAACACATGCGTGGTGTCAGCCAGGGTGCTTTTTAACCTTTGATTACACATATGCAGGCAGCCTGGATTTTCATTTTGGAGCTGAGAAGGATTTGGCAGGCATAAAAAAGGAGGTTGGAAGGAAAAGCTCTCCCTATGCTGCTGAGCATCCTCATTTTTCTAAACAGCGTGGAAATCGTGATTGCAAAGGGGGAAAAAAATGAAAGGTTGGATGGGGGAGTGGAAAAGGGAGGGATGGTTGTTGCTAAGTAACCCAGGAAATGGGGAAAGCAGCATTGGTGGAGTCAGTATGAATGAGGTGATTTAGTGTGTGATAGGATCAGGGGGAATATGCAAGGTTTTTGTCTCCCCTCCCCCTAATAAAAGAGACTACACAGGCACAGCAAACACTTCCTGGCCAGAGGGGAAACACTAGAGGACTATGGAAGATGAATGCTGCCAAATTTTGGCAGCAGAATCCCAAATTCCGTTGTCCAAAAATGCAATTTAGCAACTGCTAGTGGAGTACATAATTCAGGCAATCTCATGATTTCCTAAAGTAAGAGTACTTCAGTCTAAAATAGATACTTGGACTACGATCTGTAATAGCATTTTCTTACCTCCCCTATTTTTTCTGTCTAGATCAAGGTAAATATAGACAATAACAAGCCTACCCAATGACATTTATGAACCAGAAGATTGCGCAAATTCAATCACTAGGAACATTTTTTTTCCATCCCAAGCCTACTTTTCTAAAACTTCAGGGAGAAATAAATAATTCCCACCTTAAATGATGGGAAAGTGAAATGTTCCAAATAAAATAAAAACATCAAAATTTCCTGCTGGACTTAGTCTTGTCTGAACCAAATATGAYGCTTGGATTCTGCTCAAACCTTCTAATACCCTGGACAATCTGTTAGTTCCCAATGTCCAAGTGCAGAATGAAATTTATCCATCAGAATTAGATACAGTAGTTGCTTTCTCAGAGTCTCTAAAAGCACAGATCCAGCCTTCTGCCATCAACTTAATTTTTTTCTCTTTCCAAACACAATGCATTTAACTTTAACAATAATCAATATATCTACATCATTAGTTGAATTAAATACACTTTGGTTCTTGTATAGTTTGATGATTACTGGAGCCAATATCTAACCCAGTAACTGTATTTTTATGATTGTTTACAAACAAAGTGACAAGTTGCAAACCTGTGACTTAATATTTCCAGTCAATGGTCTTATTGTTAATTAAGTTATTACACCAATTTGTGACATACAGCCTCCTCAGTGATAGAAAGCTATAAAATATTTTAAATACTCTCCCCATATCTCTCTTCCTCTCAGTGTTTATATATATGTATGTGTATGTATGTATGCATGTTCAAATATCAACATTTGCTGATGGTTCAATTCTTTACCTGCAAACATGACACTTCTGTGATTTTATTGCTGTAATCTCTCTTGTCAGTTATCACAATATTCCTTTGAAGGGTGAAAATGCTGTGTGTATTTTGGTGAGGGAATCAAAATTGTTGATAGCTAAGAATTTGAACTGTGCAAACACTTATTTATTGTCTTGGCTACTGCAGCTGTGTCTGCATGAGCATGGCAGCTTTACTCTGCACTTTTTCAACTGAAAATTTATTCCATTAGCRAAGTCTTCTTGTCTGAAAAGAGCTCCTGGATTCCTACAAAATTCTTATGCACTTTCATTCCAGAGAGTCAGCTTGTTATTCTTGCAAGGGGTCTGCAGTAGAGGAAAAACCTGCAGGTGTCAAAGCTTGAGAAAGTTTTCCAGGCTCCCCATCACACAAGTGGTAAGTCCAAAAGAATTGGATGCTGTAATACTAATTCTGGATTGCTCARACATGTAAAAGATGTAGAAGACCATTGATAATATTATTCCTATGGGTACTTTATTAGCTGTACATTCTATTCACATTCTTAATTGGTTATTAGTGGGTTTTGGTAGACAAGCCTACTCTGAAAATTGTGTGGATTTTTTTGCATATTAAAACTTGCAGCACCATATTATGATCAATTTTTCATCCCAGACACATCAGCTTTAATTTTTATTTCAGCTGCCTGCAATTGACATTTAGGCATTGACTTAGGCAGTGGGAATTAGGATCTTTGGCCTCTGTTACAGTCAGTGGACMACACAATGGCCAAGTCAGGCTTTTGAGTGCTCCTAGATAAGATCATTTCAATGCTAAAATACTTGACCCCAATACATAAAACTTATCCACCAATAATCTAGCAATACTAATTTGGCTCTAAGTAATTTTAAATGCAAATTTGTCCTTGCAGTTCTTTGCAACTTCAGTCTGAAAGAAGGGAATGTAACCCCACATTTTATGCTTTAAGAATTTCAATATTATTATATTATGCTGATAAGGTCTGCTAGGAAAAACTTTATCTGTAGCAGATAGAGCTGCCGTAGAAAACAAAAATGTACCAGGCTGTTTTCTCTCTGAACACACATTGTCTTTGAAGCAGAGTGTTCTTTTTYCTGTACCCACAAGCTCTATCAGAGACTGATATTTTAGGATTCCATCATAATAAATTATCACAAAGGATCAAATTTACATGAGGACACTGCCTAGTGTGAAAAGTTTTCCTGACACCTTTGGTGTGATAAACCAATCCCACATAGTAACTTGTCCCTGGGCACAAATGTGGTATCTTCACAACAAATCATTTCAAGTTTTTGAAAAAATTGACTTATGACGAATAATTAAACACAGGAGTCATTGTTCCAAAAAGATGCATTCTGTATGAGACTAGAATATTATAAGAGTATCTTAGTCAATKTGGCAGACACCTTGTTTATTTATAAGGAGGTTCTCAGCTCCTATGATTTCCTGTGTGTCCAATGAAAACATGGCTTTTCCTTATCCTAAAATTATTTTCTGTGTATCAAATATTAGATCACACATCAGAAAGGAAGAAGAAAAAGATACATGTAAAAAAGCAAATGCAAAAGTAGGTGTTACAAAAGATGCATGAAGTAAAAAAAAAGGACTCTGTCAATGTCAATATCTTGCCAGATTGTTTTTATCACGTGTTCCTATCTGGAAATTCTTTCTGTTTCAGCTTGTTGTTCCTTGTGTTGCTTTAGACAAAAACAAAGCAAACCACCAAAAATAAAGTGCCAATTCACTCTCTCTCAAATGGCACTTGATTTGGGTAGAGGTAACTGGTTTATATGGGTCATGCTGAGGATGCTTTCTTAAAGGCATGAGAAGGAAATATCTAGGTAGTTAAATTTTCTATTATTAAGCTTTATGAGACTATTTATTACATATCAAGTAATGTTTTGATGCTTAGAAAAATACATTAACTACTGTTTTAAACTATTCTTATTCTGAAATAAATTATCCTAGTTATAAATAAAAAGACTTTTGAACTGCATGAATTYACATATTTTTAAAAATAGCTTGTATAAAGCTTTATGTAAATTAATCTTTTATAATAGTAGTTATAACATTGATAACATTTTGCTTTCTTCAAAGAATSTCCTAGCATATTTTAGCCCTGGGTAAATGTATTAGTACTGAACTCCTGAGGAAAATAGCATCCAATAGAAGGCATTTCTTTGCTGGGATCTAGAATTTGATATAATCTCTCTTTTTTCCCGTGGTCTATCTTCTAACACATTTTCTGGTCATCAATAGGKGTATAAATGCATATTGAAACATAGAAAACCTAAAAATTAATCTTGAAACACTTCTAGGAGAAAGGTCAAGGTTTGATACATTTATTCCTGTGCATGTGTGTTCATGGTYGTGCATGGGAGGATTTCATTTAGAGCACCCAGACACCTAGTTCTCTTTTAATCCATGTGCTCAAAATACAGTGAGTCTGTGAAGGAGGGGTATGGGGGTGGGCTGAACAAAAACTGCACTAGATAAGTGCTAGACTAAAATCATTGTTTGGAGATGATTATTGACTGAATCAACATAAAATCTGGACCTTTCAAAGAGCTTTGTGAGCCAAGCCCAACACAATTATTGCATCTGCACAAATACATACATTCACATCARTGCCAAGTAGATGGACTCAGTAGTRCAGTGCACAGTGTATCCAACCATAGTTCTGTCTATTTTTCCAAATGTAACCCAAATATAARTATTTGTTATAGTATTAAAAATAGTCCTATCCTAATATTGAATCTCACTGCTGCTTTTCCCTGGTAAATATTGGATGGAGTCAGATATATTGCCCATCATTGTGTAGAATATGGATGCCACAGAATTTCGAAGTCGGAGTCTAAGGTATATTTGTTTATTTATTTAGCTGGAAAAATATTGTTCAAGCATTGTTTCAGTCCTGTTTATTTGGAAGATGATTCACCTTAACTGTCAGAATAAGAGAAAAAAAAAGACTAAATGAGTTAAAAATAGTTATTCTTTCAAGAAACCCTTTGAGCTGAAGCCACCTTCTCGGAGTATTCAACCTACTACATTTTTTTTGAAGCCAAAATCTTATACTGCTTGGAAAATTATTTTTAAAGAATTCTTTTTAAGATTAATGATTMAAATTGAGAAGTGTTTCCTAAGACGCTTCCACATACAGTGGTACTCAGGATTTAATGCAAAGTGAACATTTTTGCAGATAAATATTATTCAATCTGCATCACCAGGTTTCTMTTCAAAGCAATCATTTTCCAAGTACTTGACTTAAAAGAAAGAATTCTGGTAGCCTAATACAACCAAAGCACAACCCTAAAATATCTGTTTGCTTACGTGCTTTGATCTTGTGCTAGAACAGCAAAGAAAACAAGTTGTTGGCTAAGAGCTCTCACACTGTGCTTAGATGTACAAGCTCCTGCCAGGAACAGACTTACCAAATGCTACTTCGTGCTGCAAACATCTAAGATTCTGTTATCATCAAACTCTTGGAGCAAACTGCATTCCCCATCTCCCWGCACCTGACCTGATTAAGCTTCCTTACCCTGTAACCTTACCTAAAGGGCCCAGCTCCTTCACACTAAATTCTTATGGGAAGAAAACACCACACTAAGGTACTTTCTGAGGAATAAATTAATAGGATTTTTTTCTGAACAGTTTTGTTAATGCCTAGGAGAAGTTTCTGCTTCCCAAGAGTTTCAAAGAAGGACGATTTTGAGGAGTCATTAATTGATACGTATTCACAGTCTTGTGCACAGTATTTCACATSTTTATACTAAGAGCTTAGATCTAAACCTCCTGTTCAAACTACAGCTTCCTCCCCATGCCGTGTGCTGAATCTCTAAGTTTAAGACTGCTTTGAAACCATCCCAGGACGCCAGACTCTGCTTCCTGTACTCAAGCAGCAGCCAAAGGGGAAGGAGAATGCTGGAACTGCCCAGCTCTCACTCCTGGGGCTGAGAGAGGGTGGCAAGGCTGGGCTCCTGTCTGGAGTGATGACAGAATCTCTGCATGAAGGAACAAGGGAACCCTTTTTACATAATTTGCACTTTCAGTGGGACAAGTTGAATTCCATTGTTCAKAAATATGATTATTACCCATGACCACTCAACCTACTTGCACCTTGTTTTGGATATTTACCTGCATGAATCTTGTAATTGTACATACTGTCTATTCAGCAATGAGAAAGGAAGAAATACCCTGTGCACAGTCAGCACTAAATACCAAAGGGAAGAACATATTTGAAATTTTGAAAGGGTACTTTTCCATAACTGTGCTCTACTACTTGAATATATGTGTATTGGAATGAAATGAAACAGGTCTTCTTCAAATCAGCTATGAAACAGCACATTTCATGGACCAATATGCTTGCAAATRTAATTTTAGCAGTGTACACTCACGTTTGGCAGGATTATTGTGTTCTGTAAATGATATGTTTTTGTTCYAAGTCATTGTATATATAATTTTTCTTATTGACTACTACAAAGAAATAGTGCTCTTGAGGCTCCTAAATCTGTTTATTTAAACTGTACACATCCACAGTATTATTTTTATTCCCACATGAAGTCTGAAAATTCTCATAGACCAGGAAATCMTAGTTCATTCATTTATTAGTTTTTCACAAAATATAATGCAACAAGAACATAAAAATCAGATGCTTGGTTTCTGCCTGATAAAAATAGCTTGGCTACCTTAAGAGAATGATTACTTCTTTCAAAAAKAAGGGAATTATCAGTTTTCCTACAAATAGATATATTTTTTTCAGAAAAGTAGTCTAGAAATCCTGACAAGAGGCCAAAGGAAGCAGTTGGAAATGCATGCTCAGGAAGCCTCAACAAACCTTTATGCAATTTAAGAGTATATGTAACTGCTGTTTGAACCCAGGGCTTTGCACAAGGAGGAGCAACCTTCTATTCCATTCTTGCAGGAAAAGGCCACTACTTAACAGAAAACTTAAGCCTCAGAATGTCACTTTTCACAATTTTAATCTCTGTATTTTCAGTAAAGATATTTTTGCTGTTTCTGTTTTTCTCTCTTACCAAGAAAGTGAGATCTAAAAGTAAAAAAGGTGAGATTTGGCAATATAAATCCTGAATTTGTTCAGCAGTGAATATTTTAAGACACCAGCCTCCAAAGCTGTGTGATAGCAGACATTCAGGGATGCCACTCCTTCTATCAGACGCAGCATCACTGACTTTCTGTAGCTGTTATCCCTTTTGTATAGAAAATCTGGTTTGATATGTGTTGTTTGTCTGGCATTTTGCTTAGTGTTCACTAACACTGATCCAAAAGCTCTGTATTTCCAGGCCAGATTTGGTATTTCCTGTAGACAGTTTACATAATCTTAAGATCTATTTTGGTGTGTCATTATTTCCTATGATTGCAATATTCAAAGTCTATTTCCAGCAGCAAAGCAGTATCTGCTCCCAAAGTAACTGTGAGGAAATCTTCCTGCCATTTGTGTAGGACTGCACTGGGACACCAATATGGTTCCACATAGGCTGAGTGGAGCAGGAATGGCTCCATGGGAATGGATCCAGGGTGCTGAGGTCTGTGAAAGCCTTACAGCCAGCCCTGCCAAGGGAATGTTATGTCCATTCTGTATAATCATTGCAAATGSTTTTCGATTCTTCCTCCAAAAAACAGGAAGTAATGGAAGTAAAAGGCCATAAAGAATGTTTTCTTCATGCAGAAGGAGGCAGCCCATTGTCTCTGTTTCAGAAAGAAGATAAAACAGAAAAAAAAAAGTGCATGCTAACTCGTTATACTAGTTCTGCAATGTAAGGATACACAAGAGCAGAGTTTTCAATACAGTATTCAACGTCTGTTTTTCATGTCTGCATTTGAGCTATAAGTTTGGTTTATTTTGGGTTAATATTTTTAAATTTACATAAAGCKGAAGAGGAATAGTTTGGCCATGTTTCTGTTCAGAGTAAGCTCTTTTGATCTTGCAGCTTTGGGAAGGATCACTTTCTGTGCAGTGGMTGTAAATGCACTTTGGGAGTGATAGCTGATAACAGTCCATGTGTGCTAGCAGGAATACATTTTTTGCTCTGGACTTTTGATGCCATGCTATGACATTCTCATGGGCAAGCTAAAGATATTTTATATAGTTCTTGAAATTTCTCCTCAGTAATTTTTAGTGGTTTGCTTTTCAGTGCAGTTGGGAACTGAATAGGATTATTCTTTTTAGTACTAAGTATATTAAATAATGATCTGGATGGTAGTATGAATAGTATGCTTACAATATTCAGTAAGGATGCCAAGCCACAGGCAGGAGGGTGGTGGGAATAGAATTAGACCTGAAAAACAAAAGCTGATCTGAAGAAAAAAAAAAAATTCAGAACATTCAGAAAGAATGGCCAGAAGTCTTGAAAACTGTTGTCAAAGGAAACATTGAAAAAGGGGGGAAATGCAGTTTAGTCTGAGAGGAGTTATGTCAAGTTTTCAAATATGTGCAGGTCTAATGAGGCATGAATAGCTGGTGTTTCTGCTTTGGAGGGTGATTGAGATTTATCACAGCTTCTTAGATTAATTATCTTTGGATAAGTCAAAAAAATGTCCTATGGTGGGAATCCCAGAGCACTTAAACAGTTCTGAGGTTAAATATGAGGTCCCTTCAGTGTTGCTTTCTATAACTGATAGGTAAGTGCTCTGTATAAGCTAAATAATGGGCTGAAATCAAACAGAGAACTGTTCAGTTAAGCTTTTAAACAAAAAAAAGAAAAAAGGCAGCCTCATATATGTATTTCATCTGAAAGAACTAATGGAAATTAATTCATTTAATAGGGGCAATGAAAGCTTTTGTTGCCACAAAAATAAAGGTATGCAATATTCATKATTTAGATGAGGAAAAAAAATATATATTGCTTGCAAGATCAAAAGAAAATGAAAGGACAAAAGTGATTTCCAAGGATGTTATATAAAGTTCATTGTCACTTTCCATCTCTGTCTCTTAAGTTCAGTTTTGTGACATGAAAGTTCAYCACTAAGCAGTGACTTCCAGGAAAATATTCCTAAGAAGGACTTGAACCCTGTTACTTTTCATGTTATTTGATCTTGTATAACTTACAACATACTCAGAACAGTAACTGCATTGAAAATCTCTTCAAACTGCTTGGACTACAAGAGACATGTCTTTTATTCTTCTTTCCTTTTTGCATATAGAGTGGATTCTTCTGCATSTCTAAGTGACGTGGCCCATATACTCATGACAAGAAATGCACCTGAATCATCCCTTCTCCTCTGAAATGTAGATTCTGTGATGATCTCAGTTGCAGACCAGATCCTAGCTTTTACCTATGTTAASGTATTTCTGCTGYRATGTCTYTCTATGGTTTTAAGCTTTCAAGAATCCTATTRCCCCAAAATATAAATTTCCTAATAKAAGCAGTGACACATCAAGGGAAAAGTGCTGAAGTGATGTAGTTCCACATATTCCACTTAATAAGTCAAGCTCATATTGAAAGAAACTGTGAAGGGTTATACTCCCTTCTCTGCCCCTGACTGGCTTCCACAGTTTATTATTTCAGATTAAATAAGGCTTCAGAAACTGCTCTGAGACCATACAGTGACAGGAAGTATAGAAATTGTAGGAATTTAGTATTTGACTCTTTTCAGTACTATAAAGCTCTCAGAACTGGGACAGAGAACACAAAATCTCTCTAAAAACCTGTCATAGAATGATGTAGCTTCGCCAGGCTGAAGCCTGAGGTCTGGGTTGGGATGCACACAGGGAATCAGACAGGCAGGAAGGGACGGCCTGATATCCCTCATCCAGCTCCTACTCAAAAGAGCTGTCAGTGCTGATTGAATTTAAACCAGACCTTGCTGTTCAGGTCTAGARAAGCATCARGGCTAGAGATTTCACAGCCTCTCTRTGCAATTCATTCTCGTCTTGAATTGTGGTGACCGTGAATCATTTGTTCTCCCCATTTGATAACGAGCCTTATCTCTGGCACTGCCTCCTGACCCCAGSGAGCTGCTCCATGTGCAGCCCCTTCCGTGGTCCTCTGGGGGCTCACTTGGGTTTATCAGTTGAATACCTGTACAATTTCTTGTCTTGAAGCCCCCAAATGACACAATGGTCCAGATGTGGTCTGATGAAGGCCAGGTAAAGGTGAGTGATTCCTCCTCAGRTTTGCCTTCATCCCTGCCATGAGTCCTGTTTCCCTGCCAGTCAGTTCCCAGCACTGTCTGGCRAGGGATTATTCCATCCCATTGCAGTATTTTATAGCTATTCTTACTGAATTTCATGTTATTCCTTCAGCCAAATGCAGCCTCTGTGGATGGCAGTCCTCCTCACAGCACATTGACACCGTGCCCTTGCTGCTGTCATCCACAAACCTGATGGGGCTGCACCCAGTTTCTTTGAGTGCCCAATTTTATAAACAACAAAATGCAAAATCTAAAGGCTCTAGCTAAAATAGAGGGATAACAACTATGTTAATTTTCCTTTTACACTAAAAAATTAAAATTAAAAAATTACTGTGAAGTACCATCGCTGGGAGCTTCCCAGAAGTATATTTTAGTTTATTTATTTGTGCCTGCTTTGAATTGTACCTGTTTGTGCACCTTCTCATGGAAAATTTATTTAAAATAATTAATCATAAATACCTTTATTTTCAAAGGGTGTTCATTTAGTTTCTGGTTCTTTTACACTAAAGGCTTATTATCAGAGGGGCTGTTACAACAAATGAGACCATTAAGTGCTATGCTCATGTTTCAATACCATTAGCACTTCAGTAAATTAAACTGCATTTTGAAGAAAAAATAACTAAAAAATTTCAAAGAAGTTTTAACATATAAAACATTGTAATGCATAATCARGTGGAGTTACATATTATCATTGCAATGACAATTATTAAACAATTGTGCTAACATTAAAGTTGATCATGTGATAATCCTGATGAGGCAGCATTKCCTAGTTTGAAATGATGTGTGTGCTATCATTCCACGGGCTTGGACTAAACTAAATATCAATGTGTATATTAATAACAAAGTAAATTAAGAAAAAAATAATTAAACCAAATGAGAAATTATTAGCTATRAGAAAGCTTCATTTTGAATATTCCTCTATCCATTGTCACTGTCAGATACATTGAACCAGGTAGAAATGAAATTAGGAGAATCCAAAAATGTATCCACTTGAAAATGAAGTGTCCTCTCTGACATAGCAGTGAATCCACAAGTGAATTGATACAGCAAGAGACCATTCAAAGGAGGCTTTCAAGTGCTTTTTAATTATTRGTTAGATGTTACACATTCCTCTTTATTTAGAATAGTGTCTCAGGAGCTGTAAACCAAGATTTATTTTACTGAAACTTTTGATCTTTTTCCATTCAGCAAATATTGATTCATATTTCTCCCAAAGAACAAGCCAAGAAACTAATGGACTGCACACTTTGATCTTTGTCAGATGATGTCAACAGCAGTGAATGTCAGGGTGAATCAAGAAATAGAGATTAACCTGCTGCTTTTCTGCCTGGAAATTTAGCAGTGGCACCTACACCATCATTTGTGCCAGAAGTCAAATGGAGATCAAATTGGTTGGGGTTTTAAGAGATACTACTTAACTAAGTTTTGTATTGTTTCGTAGCAATCCTGAGAAAAAAAATCGAATCAGCTTTTTATGCCTCTGAATTAAGAAGTTTGCAAGATCACAAGCAAAACATTTCTTTRTTTATGTGTTATTCAGCAGGGTCTGTGTTGCAGGTTATGGGAATGCAGAGAGGGGTGGTGAATATTACATGTTTAGAATCAAAACTGAAAATTCACAGACCTTCTCAAAGGAGATATGGAAATCAAAATTTCAGAAATTTTARCTTGTTTAAAGCTGATTATTCTACTGGTCATGGAACTTGTTTTAAAGCTGATAATCCTACTGGCCATCTTGAAATAGATGAGCTCCCTCCAACTCACAGAGYTTTGCTTTGAAATACCCAGGAAGGGAAGGATGCACCTACTGTCACTGTCATATTTTCTGAAAAATCCTCTTTGCCTAGRATTCTTCTCYTGGGAAGCTGAGAAGCCTCAGAGAMAAAGGAAAACAATATTATCTCATTTGCTTCTCCTGTGTTTTGCTGMTTTGGAATGTCATTGGAGATTGTTTTTCCAACATGTAAATTGTTTTCACTTAATGACCAGTCACGTTCAGGCTGCGTCGGACTTTGAAGAGAGTCATGAGTTTTTCATAAGTATCTTGTTAAGCCTTCTGTAAGTATCCTTTCTCTATTCTTTAATATAGCATCATATCATATCATGTCATATCATATCATATCAAATCTTAACCTTCTAAGAACACGGAGTCAGATTCATCCTTCCTCCCCACAATGGGAGACCCTGAAAATACCACACACCTGCCCCAGAGCTGTGCATGGTTGGGGTGTGGAAGGATTGCAGGCACAGGGTTCAGTGCACTCTTTGGGTTCATGAGCATCATGTTCTGTGATGTAAGTCCACCCTTACCTTCTGTTAAACAAATGGTGTTCTTTGAACCTGCTCCACTCAGTTGCACTTCCCAGGTGTTCATTCCAGGCTGCTGCTGCTGCTGAACAGCAGGAATGGGATATGTGGACATTTTTTTTTTCCATGGAGGCAAAATACTACTTAACAGCATTTAAAAGGGACAACAGATGGGGAGACTGTTTCTCAAAATAATCCTCCCTAATGGACATTGCAGTGACAATCCTGCAGGAAGAAGGAGGGGAAAAAAATCTCTGCAGCATCTGTGAAAGGAAATCCTGGGAAAACAAATAAATTAGGCTCTTTTAAAACAGGCAAATGACTGCCCGAAGTAATTTGTGCACAACAACATTTGCTTAGTTACTTCTTTCATTTTGTTTATGGGTGGTTTAACTGAAATTTCAGATGGGTTCTGTCAGATCGTATTCCCAGTCCTRGTTCTTTTGCACTGCTTCAAAATACGGGCAGAAATTTGCTTAATCAGCTGGGGAATTCCTGGCATCAGGATCCAAAAGGTAATGCCAGCCAAGGTGATGCCATGTGTTTTGCCACTTTTTCTTGTCCTTCTCACCAACATGGAAAGCAAAATGTTGAGAGAATTCTCCCTTTTCTTGCTTTCAATGCCATCGTCATATGCAAATACGTCTCGTCACTTCTGTTCTCCTTTTGGCAGTGAATAAACTATTAATATGTAAAACTTCACAGAGTTCTAGTGCATTTCTCAAACTTTTTTTAGTGCAACTAAATCATATTTTCTCTATTCTATTTATTGATCTGGGCAGTGACTCATATTCCTTTGTATGGTCTAGAGCCTAATCATACTCCTTTTGTTCTATGTTGTAACATCCATTACAGCTGCTCRCTAACATTTTGGTTCTGTTCCTATAAGCCAATATTTTCCCCTTTTTTCACAGCTATTTTTCAAAAATCTTTCTATTTTTGGAATTTGCATATTCATTGTTTGATTTGGTCTATTAAATTGTATGGAAATAAACATGGATTTTCCCTGTAGCAAAATGTCACAGAATGAGCTCCAGTGCTGCTAAAATCAGTTTAACTAGGGGAATGAAACAGAAAAAAAAAAGGAGTGGGCTGGAAATAGGAATAAGAACAGATGGCCTAAGTTAGCATTTTTAGATATTATATTACATAAAGTGGTAGGAGGGAAACTAAAAAAGGTAAATACCAACCTTTTTAATAGTAGAAGTTTTCTGTTGATACTCTCTCTGTATTGTATGGATATGAAAACTGAAAACCACACTGCTAAACAGTAAAAGTTTCAACATTAAACTGGTTAATTGGTTAAATTGGAATTGTAAGGATACCTACAACAATTATGAGTATCTCTGTGGTTTTTTTAAGGCTTTTGCATTTCTTTGAAAGGAAACATTTTTTGTTTTTTGTGATCTGATCTGCACAGCTGATTTGCAAATTAAGTGCACAATAATATTCTTCAGAGACATTCTGCCACAATGTGTCTTCAAAGCAGTGTCTGCAGTTCTTGGCTTGAAGCTGTCTACCACACTTCATGTGTGACTTCTCCAATGCCTGACTATTTAGGAGCTCAGTTACCACCCAAACTTTTGTAACATTGCCAAGAAACYTTCAGGTGAATGCTGGCAGCACTTCTTATTTTATGATGTGAAAAGAAAAACAGAGTAGACTCACTTGCATATTTTATTTTTTTTGCAGAGAAAGATTGTTTAACATACTGGCTGGGATGAGACAAAAGCTTTTTTGTTTGTGTGTGAGTATGTGGAACCTGGATACCTTCTCAGGAGATTGTAATTTGTCATATTAGAACATGTATTAGAACATAACAATTTATATATAAGATTAAAGAATGTAAAGAGTGTAAAGGAGAGTCACAGAGATGCAATGTTTCTGAAAATGATCTGGTAGAGTGATTAATCACCCCATCATTGCTGAGAAAGTGGCAATCCAAAATCCTGAGGTATTTTGAAGTACTCAGCATTTAGACATCTTTGTTCTTTGGAAGTATACAATGTGGATTTTAATTTATTTAGGTTTAAGAGGTCTTGAACCTGTAACAGAAATGAATTGTTAAAGCTGGAGTAGTTTAATGTMAGAGAAGAGATCAGCCATATCTGAGATTTGTCCAAACACCCTTCCAAACTCACTCAGCAGTGGGATTAGCCAGGATGAGACTGGGAGCAGGACACARGGTGCTGCTTCTGGTGATGCTGAGGAAGAGCAGGGGCAGCCTGGTCASTGTGGTCCAAACAGGCTCTGGGAGCAAAAGCAGAATCAGAAGCATCAGGAATCTCYTGCTGACAGCAGCTGGGCCCCATCCCAGTCACACAGGAGCAGAATCACTGCTGTCAGAGTCAAAAACACAGGTGCCTCCACCTAAAATCAAAGCTCCTTCAAGGTCCTTGAATCCTTTCATGAGTCTGGCAAAATACACAGAAGATATAATTAAGAACAGAAGACAAAGAAAGGGTAMAATTAAAAAAATAATTCTATGATAAGCATATACCTACCAATGGTTGAGCATTTTAGTAAATCCTTTRAGGCCCAAACACATTACAAGTTACATCTTTAGATGGTAAACTTAGTATTGAAGTCAGATGTTYTTCACTAATTTATTAGCTAAGAAACTTTTTCTACTTATTAATTTAAGACATCCTGTCTGTCTATTCCTGTATAAAGCAATTTTTAATACAAGTGTTAAACACATTTCACTGAACCATTGAGTTTGGCCACAATGCATCTTTCCAGGTAGATGGTAGAGTAGCTGGTCAGAATTTAGCCATAAACCTCTTTATGACTGTACCTATTTCAAATCAAAGTCAKATAGTGTCATTATATTCATGGCTTTGAACAAAGTAATGCTCTCTTACATTATAAAAAGTCATTTTCCTTTACCTTTTGATGTCTTTGCCTTTCCAAGAATTTGTCATTTGCAATGATAGTCAGAATGTCATGGGAATCRAAGTTCTTCTRTGAGCAGCTCTGTTCATCTGTGCARTGAGACTGAATGCATAAATTATTTATTTGTGTYATTTTACATTTTGTTTTTGAATTATGTTTAATATCACGCTCTTATTATATATTTCCAAGAAGCATTTTCAAATAGAAAATGGGTAATAAAATTACATAATTTCTTAAGATAACATTATTTTAATGAGTGCTGCGAATGAGGCTCATCATTATCATTTCTTGCTGCCTGAAGAAACCATCTCTTCTTTTAGAAGCATCGTCTATACCAGCAAAAAAAAAAAAATTTAGGGTACTTACATTTCATCAGAGGCATCATATGAAGAAAGAACTTAGGAAATGAACCTTTCAAAATACACCACTCACTATCTAAACTCAACCAAAGGKTTTTTATTCTTTGCAGCTTTTTGGAAAGCTTATCTTTTTATACTTAGTCTCATTTTGATAGGCAACACTTTACTGTAGCATTTAAATATCTCTTCTTTATCAGTGATTTCTCAGAGTGATCAAATTTAATCAAAAGCTAGATAAATCTATAAACAAATCTGACCATAATAAATTGYTGTAGGATTTAAATGTATTTTCACATCTGGCCTGATTTTTTAGCTATGTGCTATATTTATTTCATTTTATTGTTGACATTGTTYTATAATACTAATAGAAGAAATATATCATAATTAAAACAAATATATATWTTTTCAACTATTCTTTTATTTATACATGCTCTCCTCCAAGAAGGCCATAATAATGATAATGACTTATTTACARGGAGACCAATTTTAATTTGTTGCAAAATAATTCCTCTTTAGGCTAGGAGTAGAGGAAAAAACCTGAAGTCAAGAGACAATCAATATTTTTCCCATAGCAATTGAACAAAATACCACTATCTGTTAAATAYAACTGGTTTTGATTTAAATGTTCCCATAAACTTTGTTCGGGCTCTGCTGAGCCTGCAATGTATGTTAATCCTACCAGAGGGAGGAAAACACTTGTGGAAATACAATAAACAAGCCTTAAGGCAAGGTGAAGAATCTATTGTTGTATTATTGATCCAGCAGTGGGTCTGAGGAGAAAAAGAACTTYAACTGTAAGTTATCATCCACCATCTGAGTTGTGTTAGTTATTGTAGGTGTGCTTTTCTTTTTGATAAGAGTGCCTCACTGCTATAGACTATTCATATCATGTTATTAAAATAATATTCAAAGTTCTTTTATAAACTCTCTTATCATTTAGGAACCATACACTCTACTCTTTAGTTTTAGTTAAGTTTATTCCCTTTGATTGGACAGGCATTGCAAGAATACTGGTGAAATAAAGCTGGGTWAAAAGCATTGCGTGAAAGTTTTCAGTCCTGAGCATATTTGGTTCCTGTGGTTCTAGAAACTTTCAAAACTTTTTTCTTTGTGCAAATCCACCACACAGCTGCTGGAGCCACAAATCTCTCTTGTGCCAAATCAACTCTCTTCTTCTTTTCAGTTATGGTTAAAGGGTTTGTAACACAGTGACAACAAATATGCAGCTCTGTATCTATTGCTTGATGATCAGGTCACAGCAGCAAGAAAAGCAGACTGATGTATTGATTCTTTGCATGTTGTTGGAKATCAATGGGACAACACTGGTTACAATTTTCTTCTCTAGTTGCTTTTGAATTCCTACTTGCATTTTAGTTTTATTTTCACTCTTGTATTTTTTATTTCCCTTGGTAATAACTCAGGTTTGTTAGAAATAGCTTATATTCTGCTATTTTGTATAGTTATTTTCAATAATGAAAACAAGGGAGATGTGAATTAACTACAAGGATTTTTCATTTTGGACAACTCTAATGGAACTTACTAATAACACAATTTTTTCCCATGATTACTTACCATTCTCACATGAACTCCATTAGCAAGTACAYTGCCAATGACAGATTCTGTGCAAGAGGGTAAGAATGGAAAGTTTCAAAACATTGCAAAGTACACTAAATCACAATTTAAAAAAAATTAGTAATGTGAATAAACTTGTAATAAATAAACTATTTTGTGAATGGGAAGAGAAATTTGCTACAGAAATTTTAATGACAAGTCATATGCTTCAAGAAAAAATATTCCTACCTACTGCTAGGATTTTAGGCATCAGAATACTTTATGAGCCAAATCTAAATCAATATTAACATGAAACATTCGCAATGAGTACAAGGGAACATGTGAGTTGATATAAACCATTCATCTGTTAAATAATTTACAGTACATTTTTTCCTTGTTCATCTATCCTACTATCACATTATGCTTATGGTTTTTTTAAACATCAATTTTTTTCCAGCAGTGAATGGAAAATTCCTTTGTATACAGGTTTCTTATTAAAACTGCATAAAAAAATGATGGTTTCATTTCAGCTATCTAACAGAAAAGGAAATGTGAATTAGTGCAAACCTTCAAATAACCCAAATGTTTATTTTTTTTTTAATCATCCAACACTTGAAGCAATAGCAAGGCAAAACTTCACAAATTGCCAAAAGCACAGGGAAGAATCTTCTTCTGTTTCCTTGGAGCAAAAAATAGGGAAATAAAAATTAAAAAAAAAAAATTAAAAAGAGGATCTCGAGGACCTCAACGTATGACACCTCCAAAATCCCTCTGTCCAGCACACTGTGGGGTACAGGGAGAAGGATTCTCACCATTTCCCCAGTGTTATGTTACTGATTGCAGAATATTCTTCTAAACAAGGAAGAACAGATCTGTAGTGTTTTCATCAGGCTCTTTGCTTCTAATCCCCATTCTAAACCAGATAAAACTAGAAAAATYAATATAACATCATCTACCTCCTAGGAAAGAATCTGCTAAATACCAGTTTATTATATTAATCAATGGAAATAAGGATGGTGTACTTTTATATCAAACGATGGAAGAGGGTTTACAAGTAGGGAGATAATTTGGGTTACCTCTTCTGCCACCAGATTTGCATCTCTCATTTCCYTCTCTGTAAAGACAGTTAAAGATCACATGTGTTTCTCTGTTTTTTCAAAGTATATTGTAAGATCTCAGAAGGAATATTCATAATAATATTATRTATTTATAATAATATTATATATTTTTGAACTACATGTACCACTTCTGTTCTCAGTTGTGAGTCCTGTTGGAGTAGAGATAAATTAAATAGCAGCACTTTAATCATATTAGGCTTATAAATGCCACACAAATCTTTGTTAACCATTTGAGTTTTCCTCCTGTGCATAGGATCATGCTGGCTCTCCCTTAAGGTCAAAACCAAGCTGGATCCTGTTAACAACACCCTGACATCATGRCAGGAGTTACTGTATGCAGGTTTGCTACTTATCATCAAATCACCACTTCCTCTATCAGTTTGGTTGCATTATTAAGTGACACTTAAAAGTAATTTTGATGATTAAATGAGCTGTTCTTCACAACAAGCACGTAAYTTTCTTTTTTCCATGAAGCTTTCAAATCAAGACATAATATTCTGCACTTGGCACATCTATGCCAGGTGTAAGAAAATTGGTCTGGAGTTTTACTTCCTTCTTTACCTGCTAAGAGGATGTTTCCATCACTTGTAGTATGTGTTTCTCTCTGGTTTTATTTCCTAGGGAGGAATTTTTTTGCTCACGGAAGTAATTCTGACAATAACTGTGAATAATTATTTTTGCAATTCAGACCAGAAGAAAATGAAGGTGAATATGCTGAGAAAGTTGGTGGTATTGGTTCCTTTTGGAGTTATCCACCATCATTGTGATATCAGGTAACATCTAAATTTTTAAAAATTTATTCTAAAAGCCTCATGTGAGCAAACAGTAGCATTATTCTTTTCACTCAGGTCTCAGATATTGCTCACGCTAAATTAAATGCCATTCAGTGTAAGAAAAGTCTGTCTTGTTACCCCTCTTGTTCAATCCTGATTGAAGATCTTAAGAAAACATAAGAGGCAATTGATATTATGCCACCGCTAATAAATCTTTATATTATGAATTTTAATTAAACACAAAATATATGGTCTCTAAACCCTCTTAGTAACAGGCATGTGTGAGAAATAGCAGTAACTCAGACTATGAAGGACATTTCAAGCACAAATTTATTTGTTTTCCTCTGATGCAAGAGAATTGAATTTGACTCTCTGCAAATAAACAGCTGTAGCTGCTACAATGATAAATTCTCTTTGTTAATTTGACAGGTAAGATTTAATCATAGAAAGAAGGAAACCAGACATTTATTTTATTAACAGAGAACAGCTTCATCTGTGTCCATTTTATATTATTTGAGCACTATATTCTATGTTTTGTATGGTTTTATTTTGTGCTTTGCTGGAAGGGTTGGAATTTGTGGTTTTATAAAAATTTCTTTAAAAATTCATTTATTCAAATAAAATAAATAAAATAATAAAATTAAAATAAATAAAATAATAAAAATTATTTATTCACATTCCTACTAAGAAACATCACGCTGGAACACATGGAGGAATATCCTGGCCTTGTTTGCCCTAGCAGGAGTTTGACTTTGATGACATTTGTTGCCCCTATTCTCCATGTCTGGCACACCAGTCACGTCCTACAAGAATATTTACAAAGGCAGCTGTGATTGTGAAGCAAAACCAGCTCCCAGTACCTGCAGCAGGTGGCCAGAGAGTTCCCAGCCATCAGCTCCTGCATCCCCCTGTGAYTGGAGCAGTCCTAGCCCAGCACAGCCAGGAGGAATTGCAGCTTTACCCAGTCAAAGCTTGCACAAACTGCAGCAGTGCAGCCAGCCTGAGTAACAAGTGAAAAAAATATATGCCATGCTGTAAATACATAAAATTTGATGAATTTAAGGAAACAAGTGATATGCTCAGTTTATCAGTGAGATTTTGCTTTTACATCACATAATCCTGAATTATGCATTAGTCTGAATATTTTTACTCCTGTTTATACATTTCAATTACAATATGTTTGTATTTCTCTTGCTTACTCAGCCTCTGTTGCTTTTTGCCTTAAAGTCTATTTAATTTTATTTTGAGTAATGTAATTCAACAAAAGCTTTTGGAAAAGTCCAAAAATTATGGAAGGAATTTCTAAAATGACAAGTACTGTCATACTCATCAAAGAAAATTTCTATCAGTTCTAAGTGCTTTATTATGTCTGTGTCTTCAGAACTGACTAGTCAATATCTGATTTCATCAGTTCTTTTAAAAATTAGAGAAACATATACATGTTAAAAATTCTGTTCTGCTGGCTGAAAACAGTATTATTGTTCAAATGTCTGCAGCAGTCTGTTACTTGATTGTTCTTTTTGTAGCTCAATTTCAATTTTAGATTATGTTTAAAATTATCTGCTGTATTCTTGGTATCAACTGCCAAGCACATGATATTCTGGAAAGCTGAAACTGCTAAACTGCTTATACATATTTCTTTTCCTAAATGTTATGCCTAATTTTAGCACTGTTAACATTGTCATCTTGCAATTATATAGGGGCATATACATCATGACCTGCAAATAATGTATCAGCAAAGGGTTTTCCCTCCTACAGGCTTCTATTCCAAATGCTTCATGAAATCAGAAGGTATGTAAAAGTTATTCTGAGCCACTAGCCCACCTACAGCATGTCACTGTGGATTGCTGAAAAGTACTACTTAAAAAATGAATTTAAGATGGTGAAGAAGATAGGAGCTGTTACATTTGTTGTGACGGAATTTGTAAGACGTTCAGTTTTATGTGTCAGTTAAAAGCAAAAGAAATCAAGGATGTCATATTTCCATCCACAGCTTCCCCAAAGTAGTTTCATGAGTTATTATGTTGCCAGCTGCCAGATGGTCAATGACTTATCTGAGGGCTCAGATCATTTATTGACAATGACATTCATTCACTTCTCTCAAATTTTTATTTAGGAAAAATGTGGTTTTTCTGTCTTACTCTTTTTCTTCCTATGGAGTGAGTGAGGAAATGAAGAAATTAGAGATGTTCTTGCTTTGCCCTGTCCTCAGGCAGGAATTCATGGGGGTAGTTTGAGCTTCTTCTGGATGGATGACACCTCAGGATTCCTTAAATGCACAATGGCTTTCCAGTTTTGAGTCACTGGGAGATGTTTAGCTGAGAGTATGGAAAAGACTTGAGCTGAGCCAGCTGGTACAGAATTCAACAGCCCTTCATTCAGTGTGTATTGACAAGATCCCACATTTGCAGTTCAATAAGGAAAATATTCTTATTTGCAAGGACAGTTACAGTGTCCAGGTGATCATGTGAAGGATGGAGGGGACAAAGAGGCTTTATCTGACAATTGACCTTATTTTTCCCTTCTGCCAACTTCCTCCTTTTTTTTCCTAATTTCACAGCTCTTGTTGTTGATATTGTTTGTTTTAATTCCTAAGTATGGGACCAGCACTATTCTACAGATGCCAGAGGTCTGACACAACAGGTGTARTGAAAGGTGGCAGTTTGGAAATTTTACATAGCTGAGATTTGAAATCCTGGACTATGGATAAGCTTTGAAGACTTGTGTACAGCTGTGACAGAATTGGCCAAACTCCTTAACTTTAATTGCTTCAGGGTTTACTCACAGGTTCTTTCTTAGAAATCGCTCTCTACAGTAAYAAATGAGTGAAGCATTCTACCAGCATACCCTGAGGTATTGTATTCCTTTRACTGAAGGGTTTGAAACAGAAATAGGAATTATTTTCACTATGCTCTGAGGCGAGTCCAGCCTGCAGAAAGTGTAATTTCATCATACCCTACATAGTTTTTTCTCTCTCTCTGCAATGCCCTTGTTGCCTGAATAACTTGCCCAGCTGTACTGCACTCACATGATCTTCTTGCTGGAACCTGGGAGGTGATGTACAAGGAAGGCAAACGTAGCTTTTGGTAATGGTCTTTAAATTGCAGACAGTTTCTATTAACTGCTTTCTTTAGGATTCCACTGGGTAAATAATAATTCTTTTTCTCATTAAGAGGAGGAAGAGGGGGAAAAAAGAAAATACTAAAATGGTATTATCAGGATTAAAAAAAAAAAAAGAAAAGCAGCTAACAAAATAAAAAGGACGGCTGAGTAGTCAAGGGATAAGAGATAAGCGACATTAATGAGGAAGGTGAACCTGATTGATTTAGAGCCATTATTTAGAGCTGGGGAGGAAGGGAAATTAGAAATAGACCCTATTTTTATATCATTGCATAATAACCTCAATGAACAGTGATGCACTGGAAGTTACTTAGGAAATCTAAGAATTTGAGGCACTTCAAGCTCTAAAGCTTAGTAAAGGCATTTCAGAGCATGCTATCTTCCTGTTAAGGCAGAACCTGTCTTTTGTCATGCTCTACTTTGGACTTGAGATTAAGATTTGACCCTAGGTCCCAAGTACTAATGGAACATGGAAAAAAATAGAGAATGGAGGAAGTAACTACTGCAACATTCACTGGGGCTCCAGAACTCTAATAAATTGTGTGTCTGGATGGGATGTACTGTCTGTCACAGGAAAAATGGGATATTTTTAAGTGTAAATCCATATTAATGGAGATACCATCATCTGGTAGTCTATTAATCTGTTGAAATCAATAAGAGCTAGACAACAGACTGGRTTTTGATGCCTATGCGTTGCCTTCAGTCAATAGCAGAGGATGTAGTTGAGATCAGGCTCCTCAAGGAATAAACTGACATCCTGCCTGCCAGCCCCTTCCTCTGAGTTTAAAAAGTGAYGCTGGAGGGAAGCAGCATGCAGGAGAGATGCTACACCCTGTTAGTGACAACAGAAACAACCTCTGAATATTCAAGTGTGGTGGTTTATTTATTTTAGAGCCTGTTACTTGCTTCAGTGGGGTTGTCATTCCCTGGGATTCCTGTTGGCCTTGCCTATGTGGCAGCAAGGGTAAGAAACCTGCTTATGCTCTAGAAAATTAAACCCTTACTTAGCACAATTGAGAACCAAATGAAAAGTGGAATAGTTGAATTTGATGAGCTCCATTGAATATTTCATATCTTKGTAGAAAAATACAAGTAACCAGAAGAAGAATCCTTCAACCTTGACTTTAATAGAAAAAGATAAGAGGGAAAAATGAGCTGGCTCTAAAATTATTTTTCTAAGAGCAGGGGGCATCAATGGAAATTGTAGGGTGTTCCATAGCAATATCACATCCTGTGTGACAGTATTGTGCCCAAGGTTAACAGGCACATACCCTTCTTTAGATATGTGATTAGTGGGACACACTGATAATGCTGATCTATAATATAAAAGGGAAAAATATTAAAATAAAGWTATTCAAATGAATGAAGAAAAATAAGTCTAAAAAAATTAGCTCAGAATAATATATTAATGTACCATTCAGTTTAATTTGTATTCTAGTACTGGTCTTAGAAAAGCACTCTGCCAGTTTGGGGTATTTAGTGTAATATTTAATTTAAAGCTGTGATTGAATTCTGGAAAATCTAACAAGCATTTAGCTTCATTTATTAATATCTAAAGATGCAGTATTCATCATCAGTGATTTTGATTAATGTTCCCCTTCAGCAACGATACACAACAGTGAGGTGACCTTGATGAGAGAACATTCCATGTTATTAAATAATAGACATCCAAAAGATTATTTTGACTCCTGAGTCTGCCTGATTCATTCRTTCCTTTGGCAAAAGTTGTTCTTGGTAGAATAAAGCCATGCATGCAATGAGACAATCTTTAAATTATAATTCATTTTTCTTTAACTTTTAAAGTGAAGTTTAGCTTCCTTTGGGGGCCATCATCGCTAGATATTAAAGGTCACTTGCTGATGAATTGGGTTTTTTCCAGTGACTGGCTTATGCTTTGGAATTTTTCTTGTATTTTCTGGATAATTCTCATAATACGTAACCATAAACCTAAAATTATTAATTGAATACTACATATTTATAAGACAAGTTGCATAAATGCTCCTCTAGGATAATTCAGATGCAATTATTCACTGAACTTAATGAAAAGACTTGGGGGAAAAATATTTTTACTTGCCACAGCATAGAAATGATCCAAATTTAGGCAAGAGTTTGACAAGACTGAGAAACAAGAAATATATTTTTATGGATATGGATTTGATTTAATAAATAATGTTTAATAATACAGAAATTTAAGGAGGGGTAAATGATTAAGTATTATAAGAAGAAAATAATTTTTCTTGAAAATTTATACTTCAATGTTCTACAGTTTCAATGCAGGGTCAGTTCCAGTGATGAATAGTATGGGAAAAGTTAAGTTTAGTCATGATTGCTGTGACAGTCACATGGAAGAGAGAAATCTTATTCTGGACACAAATACRTTGGCCATTACTTTCTTCTTTGAGTGGACTTTTCTGCATTTTAGTCCACTGAAGGGCCTGCAATAACAATACCACAAATGTATCACCCCCTCTTTCTCATTGAATTATTAGGTCAACATAAGATAAATATGAGCTGGTTTTGCTTCTAAGCTCCTCAAAAAGTATCTTTTAATTAGTATCACTTATCTGCAGTTAGCTGCACATCAGTCCCTGAATTTACTGATGGCTCAAGTGATCGTGCACCAAGTGAGGGGAAGTGCTTTGGAAAGTGCACTAAATSTATATTTGTGTTCAGACTCCTAAATACCTTTGAAATCCAGCCTCTGGTCTTTTGCAACAAAACTAATTCTTGTAGAGGATTGGTTTATAGGMATACTTGTGGGAAAGGCAGAGACTGTCTCCTAAGGAGTAGTTTGTATCCAGGAGCTCACACCTGCAGGTGGTTGATTGTGCCCTCAGTGAGAGGGGGCTCAGGTGTGGGCACTTTGGGGAAACACCAGAGTCTATAAAAGATTGGCACCACAGCAAAGGAGTTGAGGAYACTTAAAAAAGTGGTTGAAATAGTATTTCAAATATATCTTAATTCTGTTTTCTCTACTGTTTGTAATCTACTGTGACTTCTTTTGCTCCTCCAACTTCATATGGAGGCATTCAGATAATATCCAAATGCCTGGAGTCCCTCACCCTTGGGAGATGGAGGCTGGTCAGGTCAGGATTCTCTTTTATAGCAAGTCCTTGCTCAGGAATGAAYGTCCAGTTGGGTAATAATGGATAACAACTTCCTCTGAAATTATTTAAAATTCTTTTCTCTTTAAACTTGTGACTAAAAAGCTTAAGACCAAAGCAGCCAAACTTTAGCATCAAGATAGTAAATCAAAGAATGCTTAGAAAGGAAAATCATGTTGGAGAATTCCTTATTCCATGGTTGAAAACAGAATTGCCAAACATTTTTGCTAAAGAGAAGGGAAATAGAAAAATATCATAGAAACCAATGCAAATTAGACTTATGATGCTACTTCAGGGATTTAACAGCACAATTTTATAGGTACACACTTTGTGGTAGTTGGGAGTGGGGCTGCAGCCCCATTCCTAATGAGCTCCAGCTGTGAGSAGCAGGTGACAGCGCTGACAGCAATGAGCCATGGAGGGCCCAGGGCACCGAGCAAAGGGAGCAGAGGGCACACAGGTGCCATGCATCAACAGGAGGGGATAAAAGGTTGGGCTGAAGAACAAGAAAGGGCAAACGTTTGGAGTCTTCTGAACTGGTATGTTGTTACTCTGTGAGGCMGCTGCTTGAAGCCTTCTGGAGTTGTGAGGTGATCCTCTGTGGATTGTGGCCATCTTGACTGTGACACAATTCAACACAAAGTAAGAAAAATTTTACTTTTGACTTTTACAGGTGATTGATTTTCCATGGTTGGTTTGAAATATCTTTTGTTTGGCTATAAGAATAGTAATTTCTRGTCTTATCAACCTTTGCAGGTTCAGTGAAATGCATTATATTGTAAATCCTTTTTCTTCTACTTAAAAAAATTACAGRAAAAAGCCCAAGTTTGCTGTAGATTTAAGAATCCCTTGAACTCTAATGTCTGTAAACAGTCTAGCACTGGTGCTGTGTCTGTTATGCTGCCTACCCTGAAGCCACCCAAGTTTATGAATGTTGAAGTCAATCTGTAATTTTGCTGTCACTCTTAATGTAAACACCATGGGCGAGATTTCCTTTTAAACCAACACCCTTCCTGCTCCTGTTCCTATAATTTCACTCCTTTTTGAGTATTTCTTATTTGAGTGTGGCATGCTTGGAGTCCAGCCTTTTCACTGCCACAAGCTCTGAAGTTGGATGCTTGAAAGACATGTATGAGCTTTTTCTCTAGCATAACTTATATACTTAGAAAACTTAAATAATTTTCTGTACAGCATAAACTAACCATCTTTTTAAAGAAAATCTGAGAGAAAAGCAAACTTAGAAAATCTATCTTCTGATGAGAAGGTAATTTTTGAGTTCTGTAAGTGATGTAGATTTGGAAACYGTAGTTATTGAAAATTTGATTCCCATTTAATGCTAATCATGGATGTCTTCAAAATTTGTAGAAATGCACCTATTTTCCTTTTTGATTGCTTTGTGCCTATGGTTTTGTTATCACTCTTTATTTTTTTTTTCTGGATCCATATGGTCCTTTGTGGCCTTTGCAGTAAAATTTGTGTATCCAAGGTGCACAGTGTCATGGGATTACGCTTTCTAAAGCTTTGTGTTGCTGCCAGAGTTAAGTTTAGGATGAGGGAAATTCAAAATAACACAGGCAGGGTCAGCAAATTCCTACTGATCCATCACTGCTGTCTAAGGATAGTAGTGGCCAAGGGACATGCAACTCAGCTGGATCTGATCTGATCCCATGCATCTCCTTTAGGTTCAAAAAGGATTATGTTTTGCTACTAGAACATCTAACATTCCTTTTGCAAAACTATCTCCATGTCTGAAGAAGTCTTCATTCATGTTTAAGAGTGAGATCAGCATTTTGCAACCTTATTCAAATAGGCTTGCTCTAAGATTGTAACAAAAGGGATTGCTGGGAGATTTCAAGTTTTTCTGTGATTTTAAGTACTCTCCATTTGTCTTTTCATGTTTTTTTTTTTCTAATGGCATTCAATTGTTCATAAGAATTTCTTGAAGTATTAATGATKTCTCTTTTATTTTAGCTTAACTTGGCAATTGAATTTATCAACATTGTTTTTAAAGGAATTTAAAAAAACCTCTTAGGGTGTAAAAATATATTTCAAGGGATTAATTGTTCTAGTAGACTTTCATGAAAAATGGTTCTTGAGTTCTCATCTAATTTGACTGACAAAACCTTTCTGCTGAGTGCTGAGGTTGTCATATGGGATTTTTGTTTTTARAAAGAATGTGAAATCACTAAATATGAGTATATGTTAATGCCCTCTGTGAATATCCCTTTGGGTGAACAGATTTGGAGGTTTGTTTTTTTTTAAAGCCTGGCCTGCCACTGCCATTCYCATTTAATTTGCAATGTATGTCCCTTTGGCCATGTCCCTTCACTTCTACTTGAAGACAAACACTTCATAGAATAATCAGACAATTATTTCCTGTAGATGTTTAGRATTAGTGAAATGGTTTGAAATAATTAGTTTGAAGGTTTCTGTGTATTTCTCATGTACATGYCTGCTTATCTTATATAGGTGTTAAGTAGCTTGTACACACATCTACAAGAATAAATGATACTGTGAATGTTCACACAGGGACTGATGATGTATTTTACGTCACTGTTTCCTGTAAAAGCACAGCATAAAATGTTTCATGTCATAAAAGAAGGTCAAGTGAATTCCTTAATTAGATTTTTGCAGAAATTGGGTGATTTGGCTCGGAATCAGTGTCATTCAGTAATAATTAAAAAGTGTGGAAAAATTAAATCACTCGCTAAGAAGCAACTTGTCTCATAGTCAGCATAAGTTAGCATCCCTTTAGTAAATGAATGTTAGAGAAAAATTGCTATTTGGTTCTGGTTTTCCAGATACTAAAATTGCATTATGCTGTTTGTCATTGTCTTTTCTTGATCTTTGATCTGCTGCCACAGATGCCTCATTTCCTCAATATTTTTTTCACTTTTCCCAGAACTTTTGCTATTTGATTTTCTAGCCTCATGCCAGATTTATGGAGGTTCTTATTTACAAGCACAGATGTTTCAACCCACCTCTAGAATGACAGTGTGACATGATTCCACCTGTTCAATGGAAAAGCATGACATGTTTTTCTGACTTGTCCTCATACACAACTCTCTCTCCTCTTTAGACAAAAACATACATGTTTTCCTTTTGCTGTCTCCTTTCTCAAAGACAGCAGCTCTTTGATTTGTCTCCTGTGCATCACTGTTTTGCTCAGGCTTTTATCAAGGCATTTGCATCTAGGTTGTTATGATGATCATGAACCAAGATCTGTTTGATAGGCTTTCTTATCTGTACAATCAGTAAGGCTTTTCTCCAGTCTCTTCTTCTAGCCTCTAGTTGCTGTAATTTACATTACTGTTGGCCTAAAACGCTTAATGGGGTTACCCAGAATACCACTGTGAAAAGTAATTTGCCTCACAAATGTTTTTCCTTACCATGTAACTTTATTGATGTGCCTTTCCTTCCCTCTCACATCAAACACAAGCTGCTTATCTCTATCTTCATTTTACAGTCAACTTTTCCATAAACAGTCAGAACCAAGAGATCAGTCATCACATCCTGCTCTTGTGATGTCAGCCTCTAATCTACCAGTTCAAGCAAAGAAATGCTCTATTGATTGTTGGGTGTGATCATATTTGCACAAGTACTTCAGGCAGACCTTTCTGGGCGTCTCATGCCTCTAAACTCAGATTTTGTTTACACGATTTTTCAAATTTTTTCATAGAATGGTCATGACAGACTTGTCTGTCATATATTGATTTTTAAATTTTACCAGAACAGCTCTGAGGTATGAAAACTTTTGTAAAGTAAGCTGTCATGGCTAAATATTCTGAATTTACTTCAGAAAATGGTTAACAGGCATGGTTTTCTAGAAGACTGTGGCTACTGATAAACTTGCAGGGTAATATTATCTCATTGTTAGTTTGTCTTCCAGCATTTCACACACAGAAATATGATGCATAGTTGTGTTAACTTTTTTAGATTATGTTTCAGGAGATTGTCTGTAACCATCTCCACCTTTGCTCTTTGAGATGAGAATTGTCTTAATATTTCCAGTTAGTTACTAAATTGTTGTTATTTACTTATATTAGGTAACAAAACCTTATGGCACAACTGCATTAAAATTTTGCTTTGAACCAACAGGAGTAAATTAACTCATTAGGGGGGTTAGAGTTTAAATAATTCTTTGTCTTGTTAGCTTAATAGTTGTTGCCCTTTGGAAAGGATTTAGTTGTATTGTTTTTTCGAATTCTGGTATGTGTTCTGCAGGGCTGTTTATAGGTATTTGAGATAAACTATGAAAACTCTTGCCTTTGAAATTACAYCTTCAGTATTGCAGACTTTGTCTTTACAAATTCCTTGAGGTAAATATCCCTTTCTCTTTAGTCTGTAGAAGATGAAGAAATGTGTTTAAAATAGCTTTTAAAATGGTGCAAATGCAGAAAAAAATCCCACAACTTTCTTACTATATACCCATATGTCCATCAGCAAAAAAGAACAATATAGTCAGAGACTGGGAGAAGCTGTTGACACAAATTTTGCCCTCCACCACATTCCTTTTYGAAATAAAGCATTGAGATTTGTGAGCTCTGTGGAGGTTTTGTATAATACAGCAGATGGCAGGGGCTGAAGAGGGTGAAAACTGCTGAGAGACACTTGATGTAATTTTTCCTTCCCTAGCTTAGCCTGAAGATCTTTCCCAGGAACTGTGTAAGACTTCAGTTTGAGGTGGTGTGGAAGGGCTGCTGGCAAGAATAAAGGACAATAGACCTTTCTGAATTGCACAGAGAGGATTGTGTGTATCCCAAGGTGATCTTGTGCAATGTCTAAGCCAATAACTTCTGAGAAGAAAATGACTAGAGAATGTAGCTCYAGGTGTTTGTCCATTCATCAGGTGGCAGTTCTTTCTTTATCASATTATACTTTTGCAATTAGGGAGGAATAAGAATAATACTAGAAGTCTTTTCTGTAGAATCATAACAAAAAAAAGCTGGTGCAAATGAATCAGATATTACCAATGGGGACTCCTCACATTAAGGCTGCTGAACTGCTAAATCCAGTTTAACTCTCAGTTTTCCCCACTTATGCAGCATTCTACTAATCTAGCTGAGGTCCATGTTTCAGTATTTATGATGTGGAAAGGGAATCCTGAGACTGAGACTGAAATTAAACTGTTGCCTTAAAAACTTTGTATGGACTTGGATACAGTATCAGGGTTGAATAAAAAAGAAAAAAATATGAAGAGAAAAAGAAAAAGCTTGAGTAGACTTATATAATGCTTTCCAGAACTGAAAAATGTTTATTTCACACTGTTCTTCCTTACTATTGATCCTTATTTTGGCAGACTTAAAATGTAAGCTTCTTCAAATGAGATACTTTGARAAAACAAGCACTAGCTGAAACATCCCCTTATTAAATACTATCATCAGACAGAAAGGTTTATGACACACTGTATCCTACCTTTCTCCAAAAAGTACAATAAATGTTATTTTACTGAAGAAGCTAATGGTGCATTTCTGTCAAGTGGAGTTAGATAAAAAGGATCACCATGTCATTGAATGTAAGCACAGCCRGAGCTGAAATTTTTATGAAAATTGCTGTTAAATTATTAAATCAAAYTTACCTTTTAAGTTCCCTTGCATCTAGAGATTTTTTAGATTGAACTCAGGAATAGATTTACACTGCTCTGATAATATATATAATAGCATCTGAGCATGTGATTGGACATTTACACATCTCCCATCTTTCTCTTTTGGTTTACACCCAGTTCTGCATCTGAAGCAACTTGCAGTAGGTGCTCAGCAGCTGAATATTTTGTGGGGGGGGGCGTGTTTCCTTCTTCAAGAGGTGCCAGATTCTGTGTCAGTCAATAAGTAGAAACACACACCCAGGGTAGCAATACCCATTACTTAACAATTTAGCTCTGCTGAAGTCAGGAGTGCTGAAATCAGCAGTTTTGGAACTGAATGTTGTCTCACCAATCCATCAATAYGTAGAGATCCTATGTGCTGTGGTTAGTATGTGCAGAAATCAGAGTTTTCATGTTAGTTCCTTGTCTTTGTGTGGCAGGAGCTGGATGAATTCCACTTCGTTTCTCAGAACCACCTTTAGAGTGTTGTCCATTGAGATTTGCCAATTCAGTGCCATCAAGGAGTACGACAGAGTTAGCAAATATTCCAGAAATTAGACCACACAGTGCCTTAGTATTTGTTGCAATACCAGAAGGTCTTGCTACTTTTCTACTTCACTGTTGTCATGCAGAGGGTGTGCTTTATGAGTGACTCTTTYTGTATTTCAAGATTTAGCATCTATCTATGTTTGCAGAATATATATACATATATAGCATAGACATCTATAGAATAGRTCTATGGTGCTGCTTTAAGGCTGATATGTGTGGGAATGTCTGAAGGTGTGCATATGCCCTGAAACACAAAAATGTTAGCACTGGGTTTTTGCTTTTTACTGACCAGTCTGCTGTCTTCAGGGAATGTTAGTGAAAGCTGTATGGTTGAAGTCATACTTCTTGCAGTGTATTTTGTATTTTAAACCTCAGTGTGTTCCTTCCTACTGGGTGATGATCAGTTGGATGATATTAGATAAACCAGAATCCCATCCAGGCCAAATACTGCAAGAGCTCCTCCTAATGGAGCTAACAGAAAGAGGAAAAAAAAAAACAAAAACCAAAAAACAAAGGGGGGGAGAGGGGGGATGTAAGGAGTGGAGGAACAGGGGGGAGAAAAAAAAAAAGAGAGGAAAAAGGAATATGGGAAACATTTCCTGCAATTGCTGCTCTGTGTCTCCTAATTTGAATGGTCTCACCATGTCACTGAARGGCTTTGGTACATCTTTGTTTGAGACAATCACATTTGGAATGTTTCAGAGCTAAGCACACATTTCTTCTGCAGATTATTTTACAGTGAAATCGATACTTAGATACTGGAAAAAAGTGTTCTAATACTCTTCAGGTGCATGCCATTAGGAGGAGCATTTTTCTTTTGAGGGAATGTCTCTGGAAGCACTGAGTGCCATCCTAAGCTGCTCACAAATGCATCCTCTCTCTGCCTGCATTAGCATGCAGGAACTTGTGTGCAAAGCTGCTCTTTTTGCAGAGTCAAATCTGTATGCAGGGAGCATTTGCACAATGAAAAGATGGCTGGACTAAATCGAATATTTGGCTTATAATAAAGACTTCTAGATTCCAGTCATACAGATTCCAGTGCTTTTTCACATCAGCTGAATGTGTGTCTCTACTCACTGGTCTGGATAAGGAGGACAAAACAGAATCTTAATTTAAGATGACAAAATGTTCTCCACAAACATGGAGAACGTGTTTTAATTCAAGCTGTCACCAGTAAAAGAATGGGCTGGCTGGGTACAACAGCCTGGAGCAGGTTGATAGGGAGAGACTGTTGGGCTTCTCTTCTATTTCTTTGCTTTATTTATTTTTAACATAGAGCAGAGTCACCTTGAAAAAAAWTTGAAATAATCACATCTTGTTAAAATAAATAGTTATTGTAATCTAATGAATTATGATTAAGTGACTTATACAAGCTGTGACTAAAGACTCATATTTTGTACAAAAGTGTGGTGAGTTTTAGGGCCATTTGAATCAGTGGGACTACATTTGGCAAAGAAACAGATGGCAGTTATGGCAAAGGCAGTTTTCTATCACAATGTTACTGCTGGGCACTTCAATCACAGGTGTAAATAAGAGCTCCCTGGTGACTGCTGTTTCACATCCAGCTGTGATAATCTCTGAGGGGCTATTTAACAGATGGACACCATCACAARCCTGCTCATACCTGATGTCTTTCTGCTGAAAGCTGTCAAAAGAACCGTGTATGGCTTTATATTGAGTTTCTCCACCCTTTGGAATCCTGTGATGTATATCATTATTTGGATAATCACTATCTAATTTGCATAGTGAGAGGACTGCAAGGTAAAAAGCAGGTTTAACACAAGCCAAATCTGTTCACTAACTTCTTCCATGAGTGTTTTTGGGTTTCCTGGCCGAAATGTGTACATATGTTTGGTTCTTACATATTCCAGAAGGGTGGCTGTGATAAATAAAAATGGCATATGTTCCTAACGTCAGATTTTGAAGACAGCTGGTGGTTTTGAGCTAAATCACAGTAGGCCCAATTCTATTTTCAGTCTTCTTTGAAATCCAARGCACTGACTGAGCTAGAGCAGTGTAAAAGGATCGCTAATGGTCTAATATTTAAATAAATAAATTAGWGGACAAGGTGAGAAAGGGGCTAAATCCAGACCAGGCAGACTAGAGCACTGCATTTGAACGTGGCTGCTCAGCGGCCCTTCTGTGTCTCTGAGAAGTGGAGGTAAAACATTCTTCACAATCTGAKTCAGAAATGAGTTAAAGGGTAGACRTGGAGTATCATTTTTCTGGCATTTAACAAGGGTGTGTTACAACTAATATGCATTTCCTGGAGGTTTAGTCATACCAAATTTTAGGTCTTACAACTTGTTAGATCTCATACCTGCTGTCTATAAAGAAAAAGGCTCTTCATTCTTCAATCTCCATTCATGAAGAAAGGGTCTTAGAGTAGAATTCATTTATCTAATTATCTCAGTTTGAAAAATATATAATCTTCCTCTTCAGTAATTGTAGGAGAAGGCCACTTCCAACAGTCAGGGTACATTTGTGTCATTCTGTTTACACAGTCAATATGTTCAAGGTATCTAGATGATGAACTTAAATATTTACCTTTATTCAGGATAATTATGGTGCATAAATCATTCACTAAATAATTTTAAATGAGCAAATTTGCATAGCTTAGAAGTCAGTTCAACTAATTAGTCTGTTAAAATAATTTAAAAGAAGGAATTAAACTAATGTTTGCTACAATTAACTTGTCCAATTCTAGTATGAAAAGGGTCACTTAAATTCTAGAATGATGCAATAGATGACTTATTTTGATTTCTAAACTAATCATATATAGTAGGACCTACTAATTACATGCTTCCATCAATACTTAATTACTATGTGCTTCTCACTTGCCAGTTTATCCTATGAACTTGGTATCTTCTACTGAGTGGCATGAAAAGTAAGGGTGGTTTTTTCTTTTTTATGATTTCCTGTTAGGACAGTTTACTTTATGCTATTCTGTTCTCTTTTTGGGCGAAGGACCTTTTTCTAGTCTGCTCTTTTCACTTTTTTGTGTCTTTTTTCTCCCTTTGTCATGTTCCTCTTCATCAAACATTAATTATACCTCCCCATTTTCAAAGCCCTTGTACAACTGGTTCTTAGACCCTTGCAGCATAATTTTGGGGGAAGTGTTTGACTTTCTGCAAATGTCACTCCAGACTTTGCATTAAGAACTGCATAATTGAGAGAAAACAGTTGATGACTCTTCCAAGAGCATCTAACATTCTGGAAGTAAAATAAGATCCTTTCCAGTGCAGCCTGTAGGTGATGGTGTCTTGTTTCAACTGGTGTCCTAATTGCAGAGGAACTGGCTTTAGGCTTTTCTKTTCTGTAAGGAATAAAATTCCACTGGAAGGAAGCTGAGACAAGCAAAATCTTTCAATTCCCACAAGCAGTGTCAAGACAAGGTGTGCTGCATAATAACTTCCTGCATRACAATAAACAACATTTAATGTCTAAAAGTCACTGCTGTGCCATTTTACAAATAGTGGCCTGAATCAGGCTGGTCATTGTCTCAGTTTTCAATACAGTARAAATAAAGCTTCAAATTTTGACTCAGAGGATCTTTGCCAAAGGATTCTGTGCAGTGTGGTTTCTATCAAATGCCTTCCTTTCCTCATTTAATTTAGTAGAAATGTCTGCAATAATTAACTGAGGTGGGCTTGGCTTATAAAGGGCAGTGCAATTACACTGGTTTAGACATATGACAAAGATCAAATTATCTGATTGATTCTCAGAAAAACATAAACTGACTAATGCAATTGCAAGTTTYATTGCTATAAAAACACCTTTATTTAAAATGTGTGCCTTTAGCTTTAYGAAACCAGTGAGCCTTTTAAAGACTCCAGGTCTATGTTAACAGGTCTATGTTTCATCAGTCTGCAGTTTACCATATACTCATATCGTATACATTAATTTGCACTATTTCATATCATTTTTGTTCTACTTCTTTTACTTTTTCAGATGAYCCCTCCTCAACCCCTGGCCTTGTTTAAAACCCTGCTTCACCCAAAATTTTCTAMAAGTGAAATGTACAGGACAGAGTTTTTACAGAACTGTCAGCTGAATATTTTTTTTTACCTATCTCTAGCAGAAAGTGCCAAAAATAGAGAATTAAAGAATACTAGGAATCTGCTGAAGTTGTTACTTGAGACAGCCTGTCAGACTTCATGATTTTGCTGCTGGTTTTTGGCCATAGTGTAAAAGGCAGCGTAGTTTAAAGAGCAGTGAATGGTGATAAAGACACCACACACTGAATTCTCATTTGTCACTTGATATACTGAGACCTGTCCAGATGTCCCAGTTCCCTGTTCATCTATTCAGACACACCCATTGCTCCTACTTACTTAGGCAGCCTCAAGCTGGAACTCTTTAACCGTGTGATTAGCTAGCAAGTAGTGTGTAATTCTAGTTTGCTTCAGTTTTTAGGAGTTAATTTATTCTCTAGATGTTTGTGGTGTGCTTTCATAAGCATGGCATGTCCCCATATTTCCATAGCTAGATCTCAGTTATCCCACAGCAGAAAGTCTCATGAACATGACATTTTATAAGATTRTCTTGCTTTAGTGATGAAAGTGTCTGTGCTAAAATTCAGTTTGGGCAGAGCTTGAGTGGGAGTCCCTAGACTTTCTTTGGAGTGAGAAACTTGGAATGTCCAAAAAGGTGTGTAGGCTTCAAAAGAGAGATTTATGAATACTGAATAGCTCTTTTGGAAACTGGGAKCTTGGAGTAAGACATGGCACATCCTTTTTTGCACACACCCTCCCTTGTGTCTCCTTTAAATGTCATCGTCATACTCACACTGCTAAATCAGTGGTTTTCTTGGTTAAAGCAATTCTCTCAGTCTGCTCTTRGGTCTCCAGGGAAATTCTAACCCTTTAAAGGTAGGCCACGTGTCTGTTCTTTTCTTTCCATGGCACACTTTGAGCTTTTGAGCTCACTGAGCCTTTTTACTGAGTCTGGAGWGCTGAAAGCAGCACCAAGCTGCCTTAAAGCCAGTCCCACACCCGTCCCACAGCTTGGCTGGGAGGGAGATCATGGTGTGCCAGTTTGCTCTAAACACAGCAGCAATTTGTAGCTGAAGAACAAGTAGGGACTGCAATATGCAGGCTCCTCAGTGCCATGCAYGATGATTTGGGCTACTCCATACAACAATTCTGTTGTATTTAGACGTTGGGAAGAATTTTCTTTAAAYATCTGTGCGCACTTATTTAAAATAAGTGTTTAATAACAATAAAATTTGAAGAAAATCTATGATTTGCAAAGAAAGGTTATATATAAAGTACAACTTATCTAAAATATGAAATATAATTTTGAAATAAATTCTACCAATTTGTGACTTGATCCTGTTCTTGGGCATTGCCACCACTTCTGTGCAGCACCGCTGCCAGGGCAAACCTGTTTCTGATCCCAGTTAGCAGCTAGCATGTGATTTAGCAGATACTTCTGTTTGTAAAACAAATGCAAATATGATCAAATTATATCAGTATACCCTTTCTCAGACCAGCTTCCTTAGTTTTAGAAACAACATGTTTACAAAAGAGCCAGGCATGCATATGGAAAAGTATGTCTTGGAAATCGTTGGCAAGCTATGGCAACAGCTGTTTCTGGAGTGCCACACTGTAAGATTCCTGGTTTACTCTAGGGGGTTTGGAGTATATGATCCAAAAAGAATGATATTTTAAAACCTCATCTATTCTTTTTCAAAAGTAAAACTTCCCCTTCCTGCCAAATTCTGCATTTTTGTCAGGTTCTGCTTCCATTTCACTAAGCTAAGAAGAGGAGCCAGTCTTGTTTTAAAAATTAACTCCAAGACTGCATTCAGCAAAAGAAACTGCTGGCTTCTGGCATTTCAGATACTTCAAAGGGACAAATTAGAGCAGCAAGAGTGGTGACTTTACTGTGTGTCTGAAGGTGGTGATAGCTCCCAGCCCATTGGTAGTGCAGGGGGGATGAGCTGCTGAGGGCCAGCTCTGCAGAGCCGTGGGCAGCACCCACAGTCACGCTGGGCGTGGGAGCAGGTGCTGTGTCTGTGCAGAGCACTCAAACAGTCATATGGAGGTGACTGTCACATCAGCTAAAACCCACAAAATCAGGATTAGTCACTGCTGGCTTTTTAGCACAGCTCACTTTTCTCAGTCTGTGAGACAACAGGTGTTTGTTGTTTGAGGCAAGCTATGCTCCTGCTGGATGCTAGAGAACAGAAAGTCCTAAGAATAATAATTTTTCACCATGAGCAACATGTCAACGCTTCTATAAATAGAGCAGCTCTAGTTCAGGTGTGTTCTGGCCTTTACCATGGCTCCCCCAAAGTGTAGAAAGAGCACAGGCACTCAAATGTGGAAATATCAGTGAACTGATCTCAAGGGATCCTAAAGGTTTGTTCAATGTCAGGAGCAGGCAGAAGCATTTGGCATTTGATTTGGCACTTCAGTGGGGTTACACACCTWATATTGAGAYAGCAAAAATGCAGTCACCGTACCARGATTTATATCMGGTCCTTTTATCACACACACCTATCATGTCTAAAATTTAGGATAAGAATRTGAAAGTACATACCTGTCCTCTGAAAGTCTGATTTGTGATTTAATGTAGGATGGTGCCAAATAGGGCTGTCGGTTGCTTTTTCCTTCCAAATGGCAATAATTTCCCATTACAAGCTTAAGGAAGTGTACATAAAAAGTAAAGGCTGGATTTCTTTTTTTAACACTAGCAGCTGGCYGCCCTTTGTTTGAGTGCTTGATTTGTTTCTTTAAAAATGTGATTTATTTGGAGGAGATTTTTCTGTGGCACATTGTTTCCCCTCAGGCTATCTCTGAGTCCATAGCACTGGAGATGGTGGTTAATGAAGACAGATGACGTTCTCAGCCCCCAGGCTACTGTTTTCATTTTTCAATACCAGCTCTTGCATCAAGGAGCGAGCAGCAGCAGAGACATTCTCTGCCAACAGCAGGGTCTTTGTTATGTTTCCCAAGGTTCTTCCTTAATGGGAATATAAAAATTGTGTTTCTATAATTACAAGTTGTAGAAACTTTAAGGAACACTATTAGTTGTAAATGCAAAAGTTGAAAACAATCATGACCAGCCAAACTAATGGGTGTTACTGTGTCATTTCCTCCTCTCCTGTTCTATTCCTATCATTATTTGATGCAGAGTGATGGAGTAGAGACAGGAGTGAGTAAATGAGTTTTGCTTCTTTGAAATCAGTGAAACAATACAAATGTTTTTTTTTTCCTCTTGTGTGAATGTTGGTAAAGTATTTTGTAATTTTTTGAGGGAGGCTGACAATATTTGTGTTTGCACAGCAAACATCATGAGGCTGTGGGTGTCGCGTGAATGGCTGGAATGTGGCTTGTGAATACCCTTATTAATTTTCAGTATTTCAATATTGGCCACTTTACTAGGTCATTTGGGTCTGTCACACAGTATGTATACCATTATTTAGTACCTCAGCTGAGCTCAGATGAAACTGAGTAAGAATTTGTTTTAAAATAACAAGAATAGTGACTTTCTAAAATGTTACACCAATATGCTCAAGTCACTTGAGTTCTGCTTACTTTCTAACATAACTGATTTAACCCCAGATACTCATAGATGTTTCTCTTTCAACAGGGAAAATACRAAGAATTTATTTTAATAGATGTTCATATATATGCCTCTGCTTTCATSAGTGCATTTTTGTAAATACTTTGTAACTTTGATATTAAAATTGCAGCTTCTGCAACTTTTATCATTTTAGGCTATTTACTAAAATATTCATGAAAAGCAAACACARAGTTGTCAGTTAATTAATTTAGAATATACATGTATATTCATTTATGTTCACTTGGCAAAGTTAAATTATATAATTGTTTCATACAATGCAGGATTTAAAAGATTAAGCCTGAAAGATGGAACTCTGTATTCAAAAATAGTTATGCTTTCATTTTATTATGATTTTGTAGCTTTCTATCAGCTTCTCATTTTCTGAGACTTTTGCTGTGTTCTAATTGCATATAATTAGTTTACTGCTACAAGTAGAACACTTCAAGGAAAAAAAAATCTTAAGATGGTTAAAGTCTCCCAGAGAATAATCATATTTGCTGCCTTGAATCTGAGCACTTCAAAGTTAAAAATTCAAAGATRTAAGAATCTTTGAAGAAGGACCATCTGAGAAATGTGGAGATCAGTCTACCTGTTTATACCTTCTTCCTAGTCCTATAGAGATACAGGAAATTCAGGGATAACATTACATATATGCATGTAATCATCTTTGAAGCTTGAAATCCTCTCAAAGTCAATGATAATTTGTAGCTGACTTCAACAGAATCACAATTTGATCCACTTGATGAAYTTTCTAGTTGAAAAAAGGTCCAGGAAATGGGGAGAGTAAGGGAAAGCCCACTTGCTTCTCTGTGGGGGAATAAAAGCACCTAACAGTACTTTATACTAAAGATGAATTATTTAAATAATTATTTAAGTACTAGATAAAACCCAGCATGKTTTGGAACCTTGGTTGCTTTGGTCTTTCTGCAATGATGAACTATTTACATTTGCTCAAAATGACTAAAACTGAAAAGGCATTTTGCTGGTGATGTGTGCTGCTGAACTCCATAGGATTGCCATGCTGGATGTCTTCTGTAGTACATTGCTCCTTAAAGGAACTGTTTAGGAACAAGAAGCTTCTTTCTGCTCTGTAAATGTAATATCAYGTGATAAAATCAGTTAAAGGAAAATATTTGTTTTGGAAAAGGTCATATCTGGTTGGAAAATGGTAAAAGCAGCAGAAGCCACAGTCGTCTTACAGGATTTTTCTCCACTCCTGAGGAGTTTCACCTCAGCAAGGTTATCTACTCAAGTGACWTAACTATTGGCAAATGCATTCTTTGCAAGTTCCTTATCCTTCTCTCAGACTGTTTCCCACCATTTTCCAGTTCATCTTATCCCCACCATGGGTTAACTCTTCTCTCACTCTCTCTCCTCTGCCCGTCAGAGAGAGTGGAGACAGCAATTGTGAGGTTCAACATGACCTTTGCAGTCTGGTGGTTTTGGGCAAGCTGGGAAGGAGACRCAGTGAGGTCCCTCCATCCTGAGTGGACCTGACAATAAATCATGTTTTGMAAGTTCCTTTCACGGAAAAATCAGAGTCCAGCTGTATTAATTCAAGAGATATGGCTGAATAGGGTTTTTAAGTCCAATGAAATTTCTCCTGTGTTGGAATTTGCAGGGAACAGGCAAGTTTTAGCAGAGAGTAAAAAGCAGTTTGAAAAGGGTCCCTGGTTGCTCAGCTTTTTCTGCTGGATTCTACTTCAGATTATTCTACTTTCCACATTAAACTCTTGAAACTACGGACATCAATTACTTATTTTGGGGCCTTTGGACAGGGAAAGATGACAAGAGATAGCCTTGAATATATCTCAACCTTTTCCAAATTCACTAAATTAATTTTTATGATTTCCTCTCCTCTCCAAGGAATGGAAGTACAGAAATAATGTGTATTATTTCTTTGAGATCCAATCATTAAAAAAAAAATATATTTAAGTCTACATACGTATACAGACACAGTGCTGTCCTAAAAATATGGCCAAGCTAATAGAGATATTCCAGTTCTTCATTTTTCTTCAATCTGTCTCCTGTGTAGCTATTTGATACTCARACAAGTTTCATGTGTTGGTTGAGGTTTCTTCCTTTTGGTCATTGACCTCCACCCACTCAGCCTCAGACCCTTCAGTCTTCCACTTCTGAGCCTGCCATGGTTTTGTGAACTGTCTGTGAAATTTCATGTTCAGTGGGCACAGAGCTGGCTCCCAGGCACAGGAGCCTTGGTGAATTGCACACTGAAGAACTGCATTTATTTCAATTCACTTATCAATGATAACTTTGTTCCACGGCATGCGGCTTAGTAAAAGTGGAAGGAAAGCAATTCCTTCTGCAGAGAAACAATAGTGGCTGGAACAAAAAGAGGTAAAAAAAGGGAAAAGGCAAAAAAAAATATATATCTAAGAACATCTCCCAGAGAAGAGCAGGCCTTTCATTATGATAAAAGGGAAACTGAGGGTATTTCTTGATAACACTCCTCACCTTTTCACAAAAATACAGTGGCCTCTGAGGGGAGGCTGGTGCTTTGTGTCCTCTTGCATCAAGTTGAGTTTCTCATTTTTCCTTATGGGTCCTGGTCTTTTAAAGGGGTGCAATTCCTTTTGTTAAAGAAAAGTCTCACTGCAAATTTCTGTGAATATTAACAAAAACTTTTCTAAAAACAGCAGCAGCAAAAAAATTCTGTTCATTCTTTCTGAACTTTTTTTCTGTGAATAAAACCTTGTTTTGGCAAAATCTTTTTGAGGATCTTTTAGTTCAGTGAGTGAGATGTGGGAATCTTTGCCTCAGCTGCACTTTCTTTTGAAATCTATAAGCATTCTCAAAGTTTTGCTTTTTTGACCTTGGGCTGACTTTGAGCTGAATGCTGTAGTTGTTCGTGTTTCAAATGAGGTACAAGTGCAAGTGTGCCCAAGCACAGAGCTCATGCTCTGAGGGCTTTCAGGTGAACACTCGTGACTTTGGGAGCAGCCTCTCACAGCTTCCTCTCATCTGCCATTGCACTTCAGCAATTTCCTCACTCCCAGAAAGAAACATAAGCAATTAATCAAAGTTTACACTGAGATGCTTGATGAAGAGATCAATAATTTGTCTCGTTGCCTTAAGTGACAAGTTCAAAATAAACAGGGACATGGTGACACTGTTTGGGATTGAACAGAATAGATGATGACAGATTCTTTATGAATTGGATGGAAACATCTCCTTTCCCTTGTCTGTCCCATTTTCCATTGGAGCAAAAAAATTTTAAGTAGTTCTTATGACCATTACTGCCATGCAACTTGTACTGATTTTTACCTCAGGGAAAACTGCACAATTTTGCAGGGAATCATGAACTGTGACCCACAGGGATCACTGAAATCCAGGTGCTGGCCCTGCACAGGAAAACCCCAAGAATCCCACCATGAGACTGAGGGCATTGCCAAGYATGGAAGCTGTATAAATTTTATAAAGCTGTGTTATCACTGCACTGGTGCTGTTACACCATTTGCTACCCTAGATGAAGTTCTGTTTTGTTTTTAGTGAAACCRTAAATACAGATGGCAAATGAAGGAAAAGTCACCAATGCAGAATCACCTGAATTCTTTAGGTGAATGAGCAACAAGCATGTCATTAGATTTAGATAGCCAATAACACAATGTGTTAAATTTTAAAWGAATGGGGGACTGTCTCTGAGAAGAGGTGGCTCAAGGTTTGAGGTATTTTAAAAACTGAATAGGGTGACACAGTAGCCAGAAAAAAAGTAATGTATTTTTCACATGGTTACCAGATTGTACTCTCTCTCTCTTTATTTGTTGCTCCTGTTGGCAACTGTGGAACAGAAGCAAAGCAACATGTCTGGATATAAACATTGGGGTGTTTTGAGTGTCTGAAGTTAACTCTGAGGAAAGAGTATTAAAGCTTTAGGGCAAAGAAGCAGCAGACATTGTAAAATAACAGTGGTTGAAATGAAATTTTGTGGTAGGGGAGCTGTATTTCACCAAAAGATAAATGTTTGTCTTGTAGGAAAGGAATAATAAATTTATAGAAAGAAAAATTGTAGTTGGACAGATCCAAATATGACTAGAATATTCTCATTGATTTTCGCTAAATAACTAACAGCATGTGAGATTTCTTTGCCTGTAGAAGGGAAGGTAGCAGTGTGAGGCCAGGTTGGAGCCATTTGCCTCCCTTTCTGCCCCTGTGCTGTGAATAAATTGCCCAGTAGTTGGTCTAATATGGACACAAGATATCTGAAGGCCATTATTGTGCCATCTCCTGGAAGAATCAGACTGGAAACCTGAGTACCTTGTAGGGAGCAAAACAAAGAAAGTTGAGTAAACCCAGAAAAGCATTAGAGACAGAGTACAAAAATATTGGAGAGGCAGCATTTGTTTTGTAGTCTTTTACATGTTGAGGCTTTGGTGAAAAAGGCAAAAGTCAAATATATCTTCTGTCTTTGAGCCATTTGTAGCTAATGTTCTCTGTSCATTTATGTGTGTTAGCAGGTTAATCATTGCACCCAGCTGGTTTGTTAGTTGTTAGCRATGTTGAGTTTATTGACAAAAATACCAGAAAGGAAGGAATCTGAAGTTAAAACACCTGAGAATTCAAGAAAACATTTGGAGTAAATTCTGGGGTCTTCCTGGAAGTCAAAAGGCAGTGGGTGTTCTCTTTGACATGGCTCTTGTTGGGCCCTAGAGGAGGGCATGCACAGTGTTGCAGAGCTGAGACTCCAATGGCTCAAGGCACTGGGAAAGGCATGACCTTYCCCACCTTCCTGCCACGGCTAGACTGAACCCTATGATATTTTTAGAGAGTACATGCACCCACTAAATGAGAGTTCTATGAGACATTCTAATGGATGACCTAATTTACATATCAGTCATTATTTATGCATTTGTTTTGAGAAATTGCAGCTAACAGCTTGATTGCAAATGCTAATACAGAAGAACAAAGTGAGTTTCAGGAGGTTATGAACTTGTATTGTTGACTGACTTTAGGTCTGCCTGCTCTGCATGGTCTCTCTGGCTCTCTGGCAAGGGCACAATGAAGATGCTTTGGGTGCTGATGCCCTTTGTCTTTGCTTTAARTCCTGAATGAACCAGGGTTAGAGCATTGCTCAACAGACCCAGGTGTATCACTTCTTCTGATGATATGGAGCAGAAAGCTTTAAATTATGGACATGTGTCAACTCARATGAAACCAAACTGGAAAACTGATAGTTTCTCTTAGGTGATTGTCTTGGTTTGAAAGACAGGTGTCTGCTAAGGAAGGCAGGAGCCTCCCTTAGAATGGAAAATGTAACCCCTCTTAAAAGAAAAAGCCAAAAGGGGAACTCCCAAAACCTCAACAGTGGTTTGGCATTTGTCCTGTGGTTCTATGGTTTTTGTATTCTTGCCACAGGTGTGCAGCTTAAACATGCTGAATGTGGGTAGCTTACCTAAAACAAGAGCTTTCACTGATCTGAAGCATTTTATGAAACTTCAGACTCAAAAATCACAGCAAGAAAACCATGGAAAAATCTCCATATTTTTGTCTATGGCTTCTATCCTCATGATGGAGTACTGAAGGATCATGTAAAATGGTATTGGAGTGCTAAGTGTCTGAATAACTACACAGTCTGTACAAACAATCTTTGTGATTATATAGATATAGCTAATTCATACTTAGCACTCTATAAAAAYCTCACATAAACAATAGAACAGACATGAAAGACTCCATCTGTCATCTTGTGATTTTGAAAATAGTTGGACTCTAAAGTTCAAATGCTTCTGGAATCTAAATACAAAATGTGCTTCACAAATAAATATTTATCATGAAAGCTTGTAGCTTTTTTCCCACTTATTTTCTCACTGCATATTATTTTCTTTTTTTTTTTAATGCCCTTCAATTCTGGATAATAAACTAATGTGCTGAAACTCAGAAATGTTGGGAAAATGTAGCATACAGTCCCTTGACAACACAACCCATCTTACTTGGTGCTTGAACTTGGGTCTTAATTATAGAAAAATAAATTACTTATTTACTAATCCACACAGTATACCCTAATTTGCTACTTTATCTCACGAAGAATAATTAAGTTCCATCTAAACATCTTATCAGTTAATCCTCCCCAGAAAATGAGCTCATTAAATTAGTGTAGAAGGGTATTTTGTGTCACAAATCCTTTTCCTGGTTGAATAAACAGAGCTTTATTTATGTTGCAGAGAAGGAACATTTTGAATTTCTTGGTGATGTTTCAATTATGACCACTGATGCTACMATTAGAGGAGCACAATGAAATCAGCACAGTGAGACAAGGCCATTCCCAGACTGTGTCTAGTTGTCATATTCCAGAATACTCAGTTTCTTTTTCTGGTCCACATGAGAATACATGTGAGAGGGGAAACACAGAGGTAATTTTTAAGCAAAGAGAGTRGAAATTAGGGCATTGTTCTCAGTCCAGAATGATGAGATAATATCTGTAATTGTCTTTTCATGGCTGCTTTTCTTTCCTGTGAGTACCAAGCTGGTTCTCTGGACTAGTCACTGGTGGTTAAATTCAGTGCTGAAAATTCCTAGAATTTATCAATTTAAACATTACTGTTGCTGAAGGCAGGGAGTGAGAGAAGGTGTGAAAATGGATTTGGTGATTTCCAGCTACACTGATCCTTAAACAGAAGAGTGGGGTTTGGTTTTTTTTGTTTGTTTGTTTTGTTGGTTTTTTTGTGTCAAAGAGCTGATGAGAAAAACTAGCTTTCAAGTTGCTTTGAAAAGTCACTAAGGCCACACTAATTTCTTTAGCCCATGAGTGTATAGTACYTGGAAAAACATAGTATTGCCCCTGCTTTTGATATGAAAAATGGTAAAGGCAGGGAGAATGAATAATCTAAGGTATTAACTGTGAGGCATTCAGGAAGAACCAAGTGGCCATTCCTGCTAACTTCCCTTTGTTTAAATAAACAAAATATTACATWATCAGAAGTCTGGTAGAGGAAGACATTCTTAATTTTAGAAATGGTTAATTGAGTAGTAAATTCCCTTTCTATAGTTTGTAAAATTATATTACAYGTATGCTTACTGCATGTTTGCAGTAAATACTTGTTTTCTTTGCATATGTTTGTTCATTAGTTGAAGCTATTGCACAGGTATTCATGAAGTGAATTATTCTGTGTAGGTRAACTCATTTAATTTTTCATTCCTGGATAACTTCATTCATCTATAAACYTCACTAGATGTCTCTGCTATGGAAAAGCTGACTATGTWTTTAAATGCCTCTCTTTGAAATGAATAAAGAAGCWTGTGCAGCAACAAAATCTCAATGAGCTAGCACTAGTCTGGTTATTAACAAAATTCAATTTTCTATTACTTTTTTCTTTAGTCTCTTTGACTATCTACTGTAAAGAATCCTGATTATGAACCAGTCTGACAGCTGTCAATCACAGGCTAATTGGAGTGTATCTGTGCAAGGAGCTTGGATTCAGTTATATGTTGAAGAAAATGCCTTAGAACTAACCTTGACTTCTTTTATCTTGAAGCCAAAATAAGGAAAGATATGTTTCAGTGTTTGGTTGTCTGTTGTTTTCAGAATGTTTTTCTGTATGATAAGTCTGATCTGGAGAAAGAAAAGTAGATAAAAGAATAAGAATGCTCCCAAGTACAGATTTTTCTTTTATGAATAATCTTTAAGGGCAGAAATAACTTCTTTAAGGTGTCCTGCACTCTAACTGTTCTGGAGCCATTGTGGGTTAACAGAATTTTCCAGGTCATCTATGATAATCCTTTTGTGATGGCAAGATTGTCTGGCAGAGTGATGGAACAAGTGAGCTAAGATCACTTAAATCTATTTATAACAAGGTCTATAGCACTTTGATTATCCTGGGGATTCAGAAGAGACTGATTTTGTATTTGAGTGCAAGGTCTGTCGGGGATGGAGATTAATTTTATAAAGAGGTTATATGCAATCTCTTTCAAATCTTTGGATGATGGTTCCAGCAGAGCTGGAAAGTGAGCCTCCTATCTGTTGTCTCAGCATTTTTCAGTGTCTGAAAGGTCGTGGAAATAATCAGTGATTGGGATGGGGTGGAGGAGGCTGGGGGGTGAGGGGGAAGAGTCTAAGATAGAATTTTTATATCTTGATGGAGATAAAGCATAGTATGGAAATGACACTGGGCAAAACTTGGAAAAACTGCTTCTCTTTCTGGTATTATTCTGCTCTTATCTGTGTGTCTGGCTCCCTTATCAACMTTTCTTTCTCTTCCTTTGCTAATGGTCATTTCCTGGAGAGCTCTCATTTATATAAAAGTGCCTTTTTCAAGGAAGCCCCAGCATTGTCTGGGACTCTGAGCTGTCTGTTGTGCTGACTGAAACTTATGGGGGGGCCAAATAAGCATTTACAAATATCTCTGTGAGCTGCTCATCAATCAAGGGGACRCGGGGAGCGCTCCCAGATTGATCTGCTCCTGTGCTCCTCATCAGTGTGTGCTGTGATGGAGAATTAGCCCCAGAGGCTTTCACTTGACATGTCAGTAGGATTTGGTGATGAAGCAGATTAATTTCCTCACTTGAGATTGGGGATTTGGTTTTTCTGACAAATAATAATTCTACCTTTACAGAGGGTATCCCAGTAGGGCAATTAATTTGATTTTGCTGCATAATATTAATTGGTTTAGTCAACTTGCTTGATTACTGCTTCTTAATGAAACAGGTAGCATGTCATTTTATGTGTAGTTGTTCAAACTACTGCACAGATTCCTTATTCATACTGCATATTTTAATCTCTCTTATTCTATCAGAGACRGTTTTTAATTTTTAATTTATTATATTTTAAGAAATCTTTCTGATCTATATTAAGTCATATGATGTACATTAGTTGTGTTGCTCAGGCACTTCTCATTTTTTGGCTCAGTTTTCTCATCCAGAATTGAACAGGATTTCTGTATTTAACATTCTATTACTGGAGATGAAAAAAAAGTAGATGCCAACACTAATTCTTTTTATTTATTTTCCACTTCAGTCTCTGGAGCTCTGATTCCAGTTTTCATTTTCCTGCTTCATGACTGCATTGTATTGGGTTGAAATTTGTAAATTTTCAGCAGCAGCTCTCAAATCCCTWCCCTGGTTAGTTTGCTGCAGCATAAGCCTAGACCTCATGTCAGTAATTTTACTGACATTTGTTTAACTGACAATTTGTTTTTCTGTTTTATTTTCCCAGTTTGGGCTTGTAGGTTTTTATTTTATTGCTAGCTAATAGGATCCTGCACTCATCTGGTATTTCTATCTGCTAAGCCCAGGAAGTAAAATGATACTATAATCCACTTCAAATCACATTATAACAATCCTTATTAATTGAGTCTTTGTCTTTAATCACCTCATAAGATTATGGTGATGGAGTTTTGCTTAAAAACTGCCACCCATGCTGTCAATAGGGCCACTGGATCTCCCTGGAATCCTCTATTTCTACATAATTGAGCATGTTACTTCATTAAAACCTTTCTTTTATCCCAGCCTGATTCCGGCACTCACTTTTTTCCACACATGACTCAGCACCATACAACCTGCAAATTGTATCAAATTTTTCAAATCTCTGTTTAATGCTGAGGTGCCAAAAGCTCACAGATAAAACCCTCCTATCAACTCTGATTGTATGTCTAGAGCTGGGTGGTCCCAACTGATACTTCTAATTAGGGCTGAAATCCCTCATTGGATGTTTTGGTCAGGTAGGAAATGATCATGGGAATTGTATTGATTAGAGTGCAGGAATGTTTTTCTTGGGGTTTTTTTTTTTGGGGAGGGGGATATATTTTCTCCAAGTTAATAAGGAATTAAATTCCATTTTAATTATATTTATATTGGCTCAATTACTACGCTAGCAAAATTTTGTGATGTAGCTGGAGAGGGTCCTAAGTCAAATCACTACTTAGGTCTTGCTTCCTTAGCATGAATCAAAAATGTAGAAACACAAATTCAACTAACATACTGGGATGTACATTAATGTTCTCAAACTTTGTTACTGGTGAATGGAAGCTCATTCCCTCTTATTTTTTTCTGCCCTAGCTTCTTTGAATCTTCCTTGTATTGCACATAGGGCTTTTGTACTTCCTAATGCTTTCCAGCTGAATCTCTGAAATCCATCATCTGTGCCGCTTTTTTCTTCCTCTTTCTTCTTGTCTTTTGTACAGAATGCATTTTTTAGGCTATTCAGTATAAAATACAACACAGACTGCAGCTACAAGAATATTTTATATAGCAGAATATACCTAACATTTATAATATACGTTATTAACCCATGAAAGTTGAGCAGGATTTTACTGGTCTGCCAGCTATTTCATGGGATTGATTTGATAAAGCAATAATAGTATTGTCACATTATCAACCTTGCATTTTAGTGATCATATATAGAYCCACTTTTTTTTATAGCATCTTATATTGCCTATTACCTTAGAAATAAAATACCAACATCATTTCATCAAAATCTTTTTTAGAGCAAAAATATATAGCTCAAAAGAGAGTATATATGTAACTTTTAAAGAAAAAACCTGATGGAGCACAGGTAGTAAAATTTTATGTTTGAGTATTTACCAGGCTATTTTTATACTGATAGGTTAGYCTTGCACAGATTGTAGTCTAAACACAGTTTAGACTACAGCAACTGTACATTGCTCTTCCTAATTCAGGTTTCTCAAATGGTGTGTTCCTGATTCCTTAAGATTGGACATCACAAAGGTTGATGTTTTATCTGCTCATCAAGTATCATCTAATCCRAGTAAATTCCAGTATTTGTTTAACMYTCACTAGGGTCAAAGTCATTTCTCCATTTTTTGAGTCCAAATAAATTTATCACATGGAGGAAAAATATTTTTAAAAATAAAAAAAGGGGGGGATGTATTCATGGGAAAAAATCCAGTTTGGTGATTCAGCATCTTACAGAGAGTAACAATAAACTTTTGCTCCAGAAGCTAATTTTTTATCACATACAAAGGCTGTGTTAGTTCAGGATAAGAGTCACAGAATGGAATGGAATGCAGCAACTACTTAGTTATTCTTTTCTATGTCTTACTGTCTCTTTTGACTAGATTGGAGATGACTAAATGGGGATTTGTTTTGGTATTTAGGCCATATACAGTTGTTACAAGTCACAGCTCTGGGGCACTGCTGTCCTAGGACTACTGCTCTCTAATTCTGACATAGGTTGCCTGCAGCCACAAAATCTTTCTACAACCKTGTTGTGTTTCTTAATCCCACAGTCCCTTGTGGCATGAAACAATCTGTCATCTCACTTTTTTCCTGACTCTCTTCCCTTTATCTTGCCCTGACAACTCTTGGCAAAAGCAAGAGTGAAACAAAGGCAAGTAATTGAAGGTTTAGCAAAATTGAGAGAATCTGCAAGGAACTTCTAGCTCAAATGTCCCATTAATACCACTGAGAACAGAATTTCCATGATTTATTTTTTYACCAAGTTCTGTCAAGAGTGAAATTCAATACACTTCAGCCTACATGGGCCAAGACCTCAAACTGGTTTAGGCACCCACATTTCAGTGGTTAAATGTGGTTGAGATAGATCATGTGCTCATTTATCACATTTGGCCACCCTCACTTTCCTAGGTCATGAGAATTCTGTCTAGGTACACACAGCTTGAAAAAGAACTTTGTAGAAAGCTTCAAGGCTGTCAAGCAAATGATGCCCACACAATAAGAATTTGTGGAGAAAGGAGGAGAAAAAGGTGGCAAATGAGTGAAGAGTTCTGTTTCTGTGCACACACTGAAATATCCACCGAGAATCAGACTTCCAGGTTATGTGTACCAGTGCCATTCACATGTTTGAGTAGCTCACCAGTTATCTCCATGGGAATTTAGAACAAARTTTTGGGTGTTACTGAGATGGACATCACTCATGAGTAGCTTGCTCTGGCTCATTTAAAACCATTGTTATGTTGTACAAATGGCTTTAGGTTAAAAAGAAAGCTTGGAATGTCAAACCCCAAACTTGCCATTGGTTTCCATAAAATTTAGAAGGAACTGTTGTTCTGTGGTTTGTTCATCCTCATCAGGAAATTATGCAGTGTGGTGTTCTGTTGTGATGCAGGTGTCTAGACATCAAAGTGGAAGTGCAAATTAACACTAAAGCTATGGCAAATAGAAAAATCACTTGAACTTGGGGAGAAAATTCATATTTATGTGTATAAATTAGAAATAATTTAATAGTATTTTAATAATTTGATTAGAGGTTTAGAACTGTTTCATTAGGTTTGAGAGTTCATCCTCATCATGCCACAATTTAAGCTCTAAATACACATATTTAAGACATAGTTATTTTTCTTCAATGACTTTGTGYCCTTGGCAGAGTCCCAGAGCTGATGCAAGGGTCAGCAGGTTTTGCACTCTTTCTGTTATGTTACCCATAGAAATATTTTCAAAGTATTTCATAGAGATAGACACACTGCCATCCTCCCCTCCCTCCCTCCCCCCTCAAGCAAACAGTAATTAGGAGCAATGAAAAATTAAGAGTCTGAGTTTTTTTCTGACTTGCCCTAGACTGTGTTTCATATTTATTGAACAGCAGTCTCACAGTGTCCTCCTCGGAAGATTCAAGAGCCATAAGGCAACTGGTTGTATTTAATGATCTTCTGCATCAGTAGTTTTGCCTTTTGGGCTCCAGAATTGATTTTCCTCATCTTGGCATATTTTTACAGCTCTGCCCCTTGACCTCTGTTGCTCTGCACTGGCCAGCAGTGACACTAGTGGCAAAGGAAATGTAAGTCAGGCTGGTCATTTCTGCAACATCAGAAATGACAACTGTAGAGTAGAACTGATGGGTAGAGGGAGTTGAGACTGTTCTTTTGAAATAKATTACAGCTGGGAATCACTCACCACAGAGAGACCATTCAAACTTAGGCAACTTTCTTCTTTATGAGGAAATTCACTGCAAGAAAGGGAACATGTCTACCCTGCAACCACAAGACCCAAAGGTGTTGTCAAGACATTTTAGGCTTCTGCTAAGAATTTCATAAACTGTTTGAGAACCATCTCTCTCAAAAATCTTTGTCTTTGATTTTTCACTAGAAAGAGGCTGGGGTGAAAAAGTTCTCCACGAAATGTATTTCTCTTTCATTTGGAATTCTCTTTTAAAACTGACTTAGCCACAATGTGCTTGTATGCTATTGCCYAGTATGGGCTAGAATTTTGGGTATTAATAGCACATTCCAGTGCTGAGACTTCTAATGTACATTAACATTACTATTACTGTGGTGAAGTTTTCAGCTTTCCCTGCCTTTTTCTAATTACCTACCTCTTWGCTCTTTGAACAGCATTGGCTGCTGAGAAGTCCCATTGCACACCACAGATCCTAGCTGCTGTTAGAGCTAACAGCAGTAATACCGGCTGATACCTGACTTTTTTTCTCAGCAGAATATAAAGGTCATTGTAGAAGCTTGGGAGAGCAAAGTGAATAGATCCTTGCATGTTTTTTTCAAATCTGCTGAACTGCAAACAATTCTCCTTCTTAAACGTAATTCATTTAAAGAGGGAAACATGACCATCTGTAAGCAGCTCAGCATTATTATTACCATTTCACATTACTGAAAAACACTTGGTAATTTGAGTCCTTGGACAGTTAAACCATAGCTAAACCTTTGGGTTATAGCACCAAAAATATGGTATTGTGACCATGGTGAATATTTTTCTCTTGACTGTGCAGAAGTAGACTGMAAGTTATGTTCAGATGAACAGTTTCCTAAATCTCAGGCATCCTGAGTTACCAGTTATTGCAGCTAACAGGTCGTGGCCTGGTCTGCCTGGTTTTTTGCCTGTAGAACTCTGAGTTTCTTGGACAGAAAACTGTTGGCGTACACCCAATGTTAATGGTTTCTTGGCCTTTCTGAAACACTTTGGTTTAACTGTAGAAATAATCAAATTAATACAATTAATGCATTTAAATAAGAATTATTCAGAGATAAGGAATGGTGTTTCCTGTGAGAGCCATTTGTCCCTCTTTGGAGCAAGGAGTGCCCAAGGACAATTTTGTGTCCTTTTCAACCTTATTGTTCAGTGGTGCRCCTCAGACACAGCCCCACACTGTCACAGACATGTTTTGTGRAAAATCCTTTTGTTAGGATTTTTTCTCCTGAGAAGCTGAGAGGCCTCAGGAACAAAATGTAACCAAWGGTTATCTGCTGCTGTGGRATGCAACAGGGGCATCTGTGATTGGTCTCATGTGGTTGTTTCTAATTAATGGCCAATCACAGTCCRGCTGTTTTGGACTCACTGGTCAGTCACAAGATTTTATTRTCATTCCTTTCCTTTCCTTGCTAGCCTYCTGATGAAATCCTTTCTTCTATTCTTTTAGTATAGTTTTAATATATCATTTACTTTTAATATCATATATACCATAAAATAATAAACCRGCCTTCAGRAATATGGAGTCAAGATTCTCGTCTCTTCCCTCATCCTGGGACCCCTGTGAACATCACCASMCCACCCCAAGGCTGAGGCTTTTCCCCAGAACCTGCTCTGCGTCAGGTCACTCCTGCAGGGTGACTCTTTGGGTCAGGGGCTGCCAGGCAGAGCAGTGGGCAGGGGAGCATTGTCCAGGTGGCTTGGGCACGCAGGCACTGGCTCCTGCTGAAACCCAGGAGTCATGGGTCAGCAGCTCTGGCATCTCCTCCTCCCTTCACAGAGATGCACATTTGCTGCTTGCCAGGCTGCTCCAGCCTGGGTTGAGCTGCTTCAAGTCTGACTTTACACCTTCCTTAGTTATTCCCTCTGGGTGGTACAGGCAAACTTTGTGTGTGCTGTTTCCCTCTGTGTGCACTGATGAGGACAGGGTGTCCATTCTAGCTATGCAAAGCACACCCTGTAATGGGTCAAGTAGCAGAGCTCAGATCTCGGGCAARTTCTTCTCTGTTCCTATATAGAAACTCATAGTAGTAGAAACAAGTTCTATTTTCCATCTGAGATTGTAATGTGATTCGTTGCAATTCTGTTTGTTCTGTGCTGGTTTCTGTTCAAGATCCTTCACTGCACTGACCTTGATGTAAGCTTGTTTTCCTTTATTCCTGAACACCATCCAGCCACAGTTATGGTGTGAAAAGAAATCGATTATTATTTGCTTTGAACTGACTGTGCTTTCAGATATTATCAGCTGTTTTATCTTTTAAATATACATTCCCAGCTATTAAATGCTAGATATAATAAAACAAAATAATAGCTAATAATCTGTGTAGCTTGCTTGCAATACAGAGATATAATAGCTTGTCTGACATTTTTTAGAGCCAATATTTACCTTTATCACTGGTAAGTGCCTCCTGAGACTCATTATTCATGTAATTCCCATTAAGAGGCAGTAGTAAAACAGCCTGTTGTCTTACAGCTCTTGTTGTTAAGTACATTATGTTTAGTAATAAATACGTCAGCTTTTGTTACATCAGAGAATTATTATTATTTCTTATCTCTAGACATTTATAAATAAATGAATCATGTTTATTTATAAACTTCTTTCCATTTATTTCTTGCAGTAGCCAGATAAAACTGCTTTTCTCTAGGTTATTTTTCTTGAAGCTTACTTATTCCTTTTGAACCTAAGGCTTTAACAAAATGAATATTCTTGCTTTTTGTGTTGTTTACTTTTCAGTCAACCAAGGATGGTATTCAGGAAAATAAAAGTTCTATTGAAAGATAAATTCTGTCAGTTTAGAATAATGTGACAAAAGTATCTCACAGAATTTACTTGGCTATCTAATTGTTATTCCTTCTGCCRCTACTAAGGCCTGATATAGGAACATAACAAGTAACTTGTGTCTTAGATTTGTCTGATCAAGAGTTCCATGCAGATCTATGAAAACCCTCAATATACATTTCAAGCTCTGTTATATAATTAAGAAAATGTTTTGCAGCAATGTGAATATAACCTAGAATTCTTTGTCTCTTTCAAAATCTTGAAACTCATGTTTGCCCAGCTTGCCCCCTAAGTATTTATGGCATTGCCCATGTAGCTGCAAGAGGAAGATTTTTAGCTGCATGCACTGGTAGAATTCAGGCTCAGAAAATTTTATGAGTAGAACCTGCTGCACAATCTGATGATGTTTTAGTGTTATAATTGCTTTTTAGGCTCATCAGTATGCTTTTAAAAGTCATTCTGTACATGGATAGAAATAATGAGGTTTTCAAAAGCTTCAGGTACCTGTTTAATTCTGCCCATATCCACTTGAAAGCATTTTTGTTTCATTTGCTAGGAGCAGACCAGGGGACTGAATGATGGATGGCTAGTTATCAACTAAAGCTATGATAAGGACTTTTTGCTTTACCAGTTTTCTGTATTGTCCATAATGACCTYTCTCTTCTGTCTCAGTCTGAAAATTATTCTTCCCTATACTGCTTGGGAGTTGCAAGCCAAAAATCTGTCTGTTCAAAAACAGTTAAATGGATGCAGAACTTTTGGCCCTGCCAACTTTGTTGGAAAAGAAAGCTTGGGTTAGGATCAGAGATGAACATAAACATTGATATTCTGGAACTTGGTGATCAGAACACAGCTCCAATRCACAGCTCCAACTTTTAGAAAGCTGCTAGTGAAGTTATGGCTGGCATCCTCTGAACTGGAAAATACTTACCTTTTCTGCAAATCTGGCTATCTTTAAAGGGATGGGTTACATGGAGGTAAAGAAGTTCTTGCAGATGTGAACCTTCTGGCTTTGCAGCCTTTAAATGTTGCATCAGTGCGTTCATTACTCACATGGTTCACCCTGTCCTTTAACTGTGGAAAGGGAACATTCATTAACTTCATAAAGCTTTCTTTGCCTTCCACCGAGGTGAGAGGTTGGTCAGGAACAAGCTGGTAAAGGCCCTAATAGCYCAAAGCCCCATTTTATTTGGTCTAAATTAGCAGAGTTCCCACAAATCAGGGCTGGYGAGGCAAGGTAAGGATGGATTTCCATCAATGGAAACCAAACCCTACCAAGCCCATGGTTTTGCATTAATCTGTGTATGATTTCTTCATGTCCGGGAGGTGTAGCTGAGCATTATGTGTAGCTACAAAAATACTTTACATGGTCATGTTAAAGGTAATGTTTGTTCTAAGATTTCTATTTCCTGTGAAATACATCACTACCTTGAAGAATGGCGTCCCTCACCTTTTCATGCCTGCCACAGCTGCTCAGGCAGGAGAAAGATGAAACCAGAAGTTGAGGTTTGTGGGGTTTTGTACAAAAAAATCAAAGCAAAACACTGTCTGAAATGCCTCCTGAATTATTAAAATTAACAATTTCATCAAGAAAGAGATTAACTCTTATTTATGTTTAATAGAGAAAATAGTAGATTTCTTTCTTAAATTTATGTGCCTACAGCWGGTCCTAATAATTGGTAGTGGCTTTTACTGTGACCTCCACTGTCTTTTTCTCTGATTGAAAAGGTGTATTCATTTGAAAGATTCCTGACTGAAGTCCATTTCACTGTTTGTATAAAGTATTTCATAAAAAGATAATTTAATTTAGGAGAAAGATCTTTCTATTGTATTTTCACAATGTTTAATATTTGGTTTTAGATAGCCATAAAAGATTTTCTTCCCTTTAATTTTTTTTCTGGATGTTTTCATATCCTTGCAGTAAATTAGTTACAGTAATAAATATCACTACAATGGGGAGCCATCCTACAAGTTCACCACCCACCACTTTGAAGTGTGGTTCTGCTGCTCTGGGCAGTAATGGAACAGGATCTCCAAGTATGAGAGATCTTGAAGTAACTTTCATTAATTTTATGGCAGCTGAATTATGTTTTCCTATGAGGCATTGCAGGGAGCTGGTGCTAATCGGATGATAAACGTAAAATCAAGAGTGTAGCAAAGGTAGTGTGCTGAGGAGCCAACAGCAAATCGCTGCTAAACAAATGGAACATCTTGGGGCTGGTTTAGATCCTTAGGCTTGTACCACTTGAGGCTGATCAAATACTGCATTATGAGGACACTTGAAAAGAAATTCATTGTATCTGTTTGCATTCAAATGTCCTTGGCTGAAGAAGGAGCTCAGCAAACACATCTTGGCTCCCTTGACGCACCTTGAGAAAAGCTGTGCCCTGTGATGGCTGATCTGCAGGTTTTTGAGGGGAACTATCTCTAGTGTTTGGGTGAGATGCCCATAACAGCTGTGCTGCAAGTGCAAAGCCCACTCAGAGCATCTTCCAATGCCCTAAAGCAGTTTAATCAAATAAATTTATCAGTGTCTGTGAAGTCATCCTGCCAGTTTGGATGGGGCTATGGCCAGAGAGAACGAGCCTACAGAAACTCATTGTTTCGAGGCTTTTACCTCTCTTGTTGTGTTTGACGTAGTTTGTAATCAGATGGAACATGACAGCAACAGCTTGACAAGCTGATAATACACTTCACTTGCAAAATTCATGTGCTAGGACTGTAAACACATTTTTATTTAAGCTATGTCATCTTTATGCATAGCACAAGGATTTTTTCTTCAGYGGATCTGCTAGAGAAAGTCAGAGGAGATCTGGCATTTTTATATTTTAAAGTATGACTGATATTTTTACAGCCTGTAAGAAAAAGTTTGACTTTGCCCAGTCACACTAATTTATTTGGACAGTCATTCAGATACAAAGCACAGGCTGAAAGAAGTTATCTTATTACTTGCTCCTTGAAGCATGTGTGCCCCATTTTCCAGGCATTAGGGTGTTTCATAAGCTGTTATTATTTATCATATTGATGAAAAATAGAAGGAGATAGAAAGAAAATCAGGTTTTTCACATCCTAGAGTCTAGGAGAAGGAATTGAATTAGAAAAGTCACAGGTGGTGTAAAAAAGGTTCTTGACCACCAAGAAAGTCCTGCAGTAGCTTCTAGGRTGATTCAGGGAAAAATGAAGGAGCCTCTGTTGATGTAACATCAGAACAAACACAGACCTCCCCTGTCAGGGTGCCATGCTGGACTGACTGGTGGCTGTGAATCTGTCCACCTGATGAGGCTGTTCTTCCAGACTGTGAAACTGAATAGTGTGGGTATTTTTTTCTCCTCTGAGTCAAATCTTGTTGCCTCTAGACATTTTGACTCATTTTTACTTGAGTAAAATTCTGCCTAAAAATGTCTGAGCAGTGACAAAGATGTGAGAATCCCCATGTATGCTCTGCATCTGGCATGTGAACATAGGAGGTGGGTGTTCAAACACTTTCCTTACCATCCTCTTCCAGAAAAGCCCGTGTGGGTTTTCATAGGGATTCATCTCCGTGGAGTCACTTGTAGGAGGCAAGGAGCAGGGATTCAGACTGCATTATCCTCATTCAAAACAGAGGAAAGCATAATAAATTAATAGAAACTGAGTCCTTCCAGACTTCCCTTCATTTTGAAGAAGCCTTCTCTAGGACTCATGCTTRAGAAGACTATGAATATTGTTATGTAAAATATACACTTAAATCAGCCTTTGGGACCCTCTAAAGCTGCGTGTCTGTACATGAAGATCACAAGCCTTGCTTTCCAGGATCATTTCCAAGAGAGTTCGGGGGCTGAATGCACTGGAATGACTTTTCATCTCTCCTTTTTTTCTATTTGGTTAAGAAAGAGGAGTTGAAAACTAAAATTTCCAAGGTATACACAAGCTGAAATATTACTTTATACAGCCTGAGGTTCTTTTCTAACAGTCTTTCTTAGATCTGTGTGTTTATTTAACCAGTTAGATAWCTAGCTTAAATAGTCATACTTTTACTCTCAATATCTGTTTTATCTGCCATTTCATCTGGGAGAAAATGCATTTTATTTTGTTCCTACCTTGTATGAGTCAATGTTGTGGTACAAAACCTTAACAATTGTTCATCTGATGCAATTAATTGCCTTRCTGGATATACATGGTACAGAGTGAGCTAACTTTTCTGAATGTCAAATCAGATTTGGGAAACATTCCTGTTATATTTGTCYCTGGAAAACACTGGACAGAAAATCACATCTATTAAAACTGCATTCATTACCAAATCCAAGGAAACGAAGGCTTTGAATGAATAGCAGCTAATCAGGCAATGTGTCATAAATGCAGTAACTAAAGAAAACCAAAGTAAAACATTCACTTGCATTATTGAACATTTTTAGCTTTATTATTATAATAGAATTACAGTCTGACATAAAATAAAGAGCTTTTGCTAAACTCTGTAAAGCAATACATGCTTCTGCCATAAACAACCTCTATTAGATTTAGGTTTTATTGCCACATCACTGCACTGAGGTGCAATAAACATTCAATGTCATCTTTTTAAAATTATCTCAGGAGTAAACAGAAACTGTCCTCTATAAGAGTGTATCATTATTTTCAAGGAAGACTTACTATTATTACATGGTTTAGCAAAGCATTGTAAAAAAGCTACATAGAGAATACCTTGTCTTTGATAAACTGTGCAGTCAAGTTTATACAGTATAATACTATTGGCATAGACTAACTAAGAGGTGATATAATGCAATCATTGCATAGCAAAAAGCAGACTAGGTAAGTAATATTCACATCTAATGTGCAAAATGCAGACCAAAAGGTAGCTATGAATTGCTAGAAAGATAAAATGCCCTAAATGAACACACTAGTTAAACGCCAAAAATAACAAGATAAACAAGTACACAGAAGTTAAAGAGCCATAGTTTATTTTTTTCTATACATATATCTACACATGATACCAGAGATGAAACATCCCCTTTTAAATAAGATCCAATCAGGTAACTTATCAAGTTCAGACAGGACTAAATGTTAGACAATGAAGAATTATTAAAAAAAAATAATCTCTAAATAAAACATTAAATATTTCCTTTTGTAGATAGAGAATGTCAACTTTTTGATTTATTAAGAGTTTAGAAATCACTGCTTATTAAACTTGACTCTCAGTAGCTGTTTCTCTAGAGGCTCATGTAGCACKGTTTCAAAATCCATTCAATAGCATAAATTACTTTTTTTAATTGATTCTTGCAAATATCCACCATTCTTCCAGTCTCTTTGAAAAAACTTTATCTGAAAGTTTATTTCTAAGAGTTAGCAGTAATGATACTGACTAGATTTTTTTTAAGGGAGCACAATACCTGCAAAATGGACATCTTGTATTTAAAGCCCTTACATATTGTTCCTACAAATATATTGCTACAGTAAAAATGAAATGTAGTAAGTTTACTCAATAAAATCTATTTTCCTGTACATTCTTTTATGTATGACTTCTTTGTATTTAATGCTACATATATTACATCGCTTATTGTAACAGTTATGTTTCAGCAAATATAGCAGTAATATACAGATGAACTTCTGTCTTAACAAATATTTCACCATTTTTACCTAGCAAATATAATCCCATACTTTAGTGTTTATGCATGACCTGAGCAGACCAGTCATTAATCTAATAGTATACATTGGATGACATTGTCAAATTGCAAGCTGCTGTACACTTAACCACTTTACAAATGGAATAAATTCCAAGCACTTTCWGCTTATTTATTTTTGTAAGCTTTCCAGTACCACTGATTTATTTTTTTCCTTTAATTYGGGCTCTAAATATGTTTTATTGAGCATTTAACAACATATTAAGAGCTAAGAGGTGAATCCTACACAATGTTTTAAGAACACAACTTTAAAAAAGTAAAAAAATGTACAATCTCATGCTGCATATTTACAGATATTATTTAAATACTATATTTTATCTTTCTGCTATTCATAAATCTCAGTCTAAAGCTTCTTTAAATGTATCATTTTATAAAAGAATACATTCAACATATCTAGAGCTTGCAAAAATTCTGTTGTTTGTTTTTTTTTTTGTTTTAACTCTCTAAAACATAGTGATGAGTAAAAGCTACCTTTAAAGCATCCAGGAATTGTTTGGATTACACAGGTGATAGTAGAAATTTGGGATCTGCACTTGGTTGTGCAACTGGTTTTAAATCTAGTCTAGTGACAACTTAATGCTTGGAACGAGCTTGCAGTAAGAGAGCAGATTAAAGCATTTGTTACCATTAGATCTTATGTGCTATACAGTGACAAACTGCACCTAGAGTGAGTAGATTTCCTTTCTCATTAAAGACTATTTAATATTATAAGTCAGGTAGTTTGGAACATAGAAGAGAAAAGGGATTAGGAAAATAACATATCTTATGGGATTCAGCAAATGGAAAGCTTTACATCCTTGAAAAGATTATAAACAGTGGCAGAATAAATGATACAGTCTAAGATGTGCATCAGGAATGTCATAAAGAATATTTCCCCCCATCCCTACAATCTTCTGAATAAAAATATCTTTTACATATACACTATCTTTTGGGGATATTCAGTACTAAGCTTGCTACAAATGGTTTCTTTTTTTCCACCCTCCCATTACTCTACAACTCTTCCATTTCCAAAATCACTTTTCCAAAGTATATAGTTTAAAACATTCTCTCCCTCACACACAGGTTKTTTTTAAATATACAGTTATATTTTACCTTTTGCTAACTAAAGAAACCTTTATTTTTTTTAAGACAGAGGCAATGAAGCAAATGGGAATTACTGTATGTGAAAAAGGGAAGCAATTCCCAGAGCAAAAGACAAAACAGAACTCTATGAATAAATGAGGTTATTGATGTGGAGTTTGAACCTTCAGCTGGGGCTCCCTGTTTAAATAGGTGGCCCAGTAGACTAAATTAAAGATTCCAAAAAGCAGAGGGAAGGCTATTCTCGATAGCCGATCAATTTTACTGACGCTGTTAAAAGTTTTCTTGGGCTCTGCAGGTTTTGTTTCTGGCTTCACTTCTTTGGGCTCAATTGTTGCACTTTTAGCAATGGTTGCCAGCCCAGGGTCCCTTGCAATATTAGGGGTGTAGCTCGTAGCTGCAGCTGTGTATGTGTTGTTTTTCTTGATGAGAGGATCCTTCACCTTCTTTGGCTGAAGAAAGAAGAAAATATTTCATTGTCAATACCTTCTCAACAGATGAAATTACGAAAAAGCACTGCCACGTTTTGCAATTAATCCAATTAATAGCACAAAGTGTAGTAAGCTGTAAGAGACAAGTTAGTTCTGGGTATATAACTCATGCAGAATATTTAGGTGACAATAAATACAAAATCATCCATTTGTATTACTTGTATTAGGTAAACCAAATTAGGTGATAAATAAAAGTGAGACCTGATAGCTGGGCTCACTGGCAAAATCACATTTAACGGTAACAGCAGTGACAGAGCACTCACAGTTCAACATTCTCACAATCTGTTTCCCTTGATCAGGATAAAACTTACAAAATGCCAAATTCTTAATGTAGCCTTCCAMCATTAAGGCAAATATTGTGATATGAAGAGTTTTAACATAATTTATACACAAAAATACACACTAAATTATCATGTAACCATGCACTAAAGGAGTGGTTTAGTGGCTTATCAATAAGATAAAAAGCTGTCAGTATTCTGCTCACTAATGGTTTACACCAGAGGCACATGAATTATGGATTAGGAACTTAATGTTCTTCTTTGAATCTTAAAATTGGATCATAATGGCTGAAATGACATTCCATATGCAAAGACTTTAATGTCTGTATGACTTTTTCATCCACCTACTTACATTGCTAAAGCAAGAATATATTGAATATCTTTTAGGGGAGGAAGACTTGTTGAGCTTATTTAAACTTATTTTATCCCTAGGTCCTTATATTTTCTAGTATTCTATTTTTTGGATCTACTTGTAGGAAAAAAAATTAAATTTTGACATCTGAGCATACCAGTTAGAATTCAACTGTCCAGTTTCTGGCAAACCAAACCTGTTCTTCAGGCACTGCCCAAGGATAATCACACTAGAGAGATGTAGTGGGTCATTAAGAAGGTGTCAGGATTCCTCCAATCATGAGAAAAAAAACCTCARCAACAAAACATACAGCAAAAACAAATTCCAACAGCTTAGCAAAATCTTCAGGCAGTATKTGCCACAAAAAGAAAAGACAAGTATTATCTACTTTATCCTCTTGGGATGGGGGGAAGATATGGTTGAAGAGAAAATATCAATGGAATTTGATCTGTTATGTCATTTCACAAGACAGCAAACACAATTCTGTTTTCAAGCAGCAGCTGTCCCTGGAGGCAATACTGCGGTCACAGCACCTTTAATGAGAGATCAACTACAGGTTAATGGCTACTTTGACCCCCCCAATAATGGAGTTTTGATAAAAAAATTCTTGAACAAGAGATGAACATTTCAGGGAGTGGACAGACTCCTGCTGCACACGTGGGAACAGGGAATGAAGCTGCAGAGGCCTGAGGGCAAGTGAGACAAGGCTTGTGGAGAAACAGCTTTGGAGCCCCATGCTGGAAGGAAATGTAGGCTCAAACRTTAAAATTATGCTACTTAGTAAGGAAAGGGATTCACCTAATGACTCYGATGTAAATGTTCTTTAATTCATGGCAATAAAATTCTTTGCTTAAGGCCAAGAAAAAGCTTCAAATCTTCAGAACAAAGAGGTTAAAAAAAATTCCAATAAAAAAGGCATGTCAGGTTTTATCTTGTTTGGTTTTGTTCTTTATTTTGTTCTTTATTTGTTGTTTTGGTTTTGGTTTGGCTTTTCTGGGTTTGTTGTTTGTTTTGGGGTTTGTTGGTTKGTTTGTTTGTTTTTTGGCTGTCCATTTTTCCCCCTCCCAGGTGGGGAGGCTGCTAACATGGTTGCTGAGTGTAAAGGCAGTCCTGTTTGCTGCTCATTCAGATACTCTGGTGAGCAGCAATAAAGCCAGGAGACAAAAAGCAGCTTCACTGAAGTCTCAGAGRAAACCCTTTCAATAGATTTAAATGTCACTAGAAATCTGATCCACAGGAAACCCTGACACCAGCCTGGGTCTTAATATTTATTGTCAAATTCAACTTCATGAACAAGCARTATGACAGCTAATTAGAGCTCTAAATTTGATTAAGCTGTGATGCTCTGATCATCGTGAGCTTGCCTTGCTCTCTTTTCCTTAGTGTAGAAAACTCACAGGTACCAGCAAATGACACAYAAAGCCCCTTACCTGCTAACAAGCACAAAGCCATAAATCTTCCAATGTTTTAAACTGTGTTTGTTGTGGTGGGTRTTGTGTAGGGGTTTTTTTWATAAWKTTWTTTTYTTGGTAACAAATGAAACAGCTCATTATAGTAACTACATTACAAGGGAGGATAAATTAGCAAGGCAATATTTAATATTTAAGGATACAGTTTTATCAAGGCAGTTCATTTTTATAACAAATGTCATAAAGAATCATAAATATCAAAACAAAGAATCAAAAAAATTATTTTCAGTGAAAGTATCATCAATAACTGAAAACTCAACATTCAGCAGCAGTTGTGCAGCTCGTTACTGTAAGTTTGTTTTGATACTTCACTCATTTGTTCTACAATACTTTTGTAGTAGTTGCCATTGTATAAATGCCCTAATTTAATTTGGAGGTTTTTTTCACTGACTTACACAACTAATATACATAAAAAATACATATACATAAAAGCCTGAATTAAAAACATATTGCATACCAGTGAGTTACATCTGATCCTCCAAATTGGATCTCTAGTCTGTGAGTGTTGACGATTACCAGCTGGGGAAGTTAATGCAACTGAATGAGCTTGCTCACAGAAGCAGCTGACATGGTAATTCATAGGAAACAGCAAACTTCTCTTTCATTCCCTAAATGTCCYCAACAATTTCTTGATGCACCTGTGATTTATGGACCAGGTCTGATCCCAGATCAAAAGGAATCAGTGGGAGCTTTCTCTGGTGCATTCATGGAGGTACAGATCAGGATTGCACACTCCCAGCACAGCTCTCAGTTCCTCTGTCTAAATAAACATATTTTTCCTATAGCTAAGAAAGGAAAAAAGAACTCCTGTGATGATTCAACTGGTCATGATGATAGAGCAGCCCTTCTGAATTTCATGCTGTGGAGAACCATACACTGGGAACTATCAAAAACTGCAGCTACAATTTTTTTTTTCTTACATTTACACTGAGGCATCCACACTTTCTCTTGTTCAAATAGCAAAACATAATTGCCTTCCCTGAAAATAATACATGTTAATTTTTTTCCTGCTCAATTCCCAAAGTCAAAATCTCAGTAGAACATTTCATTATTAACAGCATTAAGTACCACCCAGTATATCAGAAGTAGTATTTAGGTATTAAATATTTAAGCAATCTTGGCATAGAAATGCTGTGTGTGGACACAGCAGTAAACTCTTYTGGAGCAATAGCTGTTGTGCATAGTAGGAATTTTTAACTTGCTAAACCCCTACCCATAGAGTGACCAGGTGTGGCGGAGTGTGTGTGACCTTCTGGGGCGGCTGTGGGGAGGGGTTACCTTTTCTGGCACGACGCTCTTGCCGTCCCAGGCGTAGCCCCTCTTGGTGAAGTAGTTGACGGTGGCGAACTCGATGAGCGCCGAGAAGACGAAGGCGTAGCAGACAGCGATGAACCAGTCCATGGCCGTGGCATAGGCCACCTTGGGCAGGGAGTTCCTGGCACTGATGCTCAGGGTGGTCATGGTCAGCACAGTTGTCACTCCTGCAAAGCAGAGTTTGGGTCTTCAGGTTTTATTTGTGCTTCATTTCCCAGCTGTAGGCGGTAAAGCCTTTTCTACACCCCGGGTTCTTACAAACTTCCCCACCTGAGCTCAGTTTCTAAATGAGGTGTCAGGTTTTGAGTTCTGTGGAAGTTGCAGGATTTTCAAAACATTTTTGATGCTTTTATTCTTTGATGTTGTTATAATAGAATACTATTTTTAAAGGTGGAATGGAAATGTAATTTGTGAACTACTTTACTCTTCCTGGTATTTGAAGGATTTCATTGCAGTTGTTTATTCATGTGCTGCAAATTATACTACAGATGTATCAATTTAACATCTTTAGTTCTTTCTTGCAGTAGTTCTGAGATATTTGGAAAACAAAAAAAACCTTGTTTCAGCTTATTTGGGATATTATACTTCAAAGATATATTCTAGGGCACCAAGATTTATGTGTTATTTCATTTTTTTGAATCAATGGTTTTACAGATTTCTGTCCCTTTAATCACTGACACCCTGAACATAGCAAAGATTTTATGCAAGACTGACAGTATAATTTGCATTTCTGATATCAGAGCTTCTCACTGCTGAACCTTTCCTCTCACCTGGCCCCAGGGAGCAAGCAGGGCTGTACTGAATTCMCTCTGCTTGCAGCTGCTTGGAAAAATGAATCTCCGAGCGCACGCAAGGCACTTACATCAAATCACATGTCCACAAGTTACCTTGACAACTGCACTGTCATGTCTCCAATGTGTCTGGCAAGTTCATCTTTGCTGCACTGAGTGTGAGTGGAAATGAGCAGTGCTCTAAAATAGGTCAATTAATGAACAACATATTTACGTGGTAGTGTGAAGAGCCTGAATTATTAGTGCCTAATGAGGAAGTAATTTCTCTTTCTTGAGATGCAACTAAATGTGTTCTTTGGCTTATTGCTAGTGACCTTATGTTTCTCTYACATAGTAGCAGAGGAAAGACTTATAACTTTTATTATCTGTGGTACTGAGTGGGCTAAAAGATCAATGTTGTGCTTCTGTGTGTATATGCATTCATGCAAGACGTTCTGAAGCTTTGTTCCACTACCATTTTGGAATGAAAAAGCTAACTTGATATATAATGATGGAGCAAACCTGAGAGTATTTACTAAATAACTGTCTTCTAAAATGAAAACTGAGAAATTTGTGGGTTCTTGAGCCTGTGAAGATAGCAGTTTGAAAACTGTGCAGTATTATATATTATCCATTGAGACTAGGAAATTCTGTTCTCCATCTAATGACTGTGAAGTACAGCATTTCAAACTGATGATCAGACATTCCTTTTTAAATSGTATGTGCAAAAAGAGGTAAAATAGTTACAATTTCAATGGATTTGACTATAAAACTCCCTAGCAGAGTAGTTCGCAGCAAAGCTGACGTTAAAAATTCAGAATTCATTTTAGCTGCTAATCTAAACAATATTATGTAAATCAAATTTAATTATACTGTAGTCTAAACCACTGTTCTGTAAATGCACATCTGCCKATCAACAGAAAGTCACTGCTTGGTTCATGAGGTCTAAGGCTATGCAAGTTGTGATTGATTTCCAGAGAAATTGAGAAACTAAAGCACAGCTGTGAATGGTGCAAGAAAAGATCCATAAAAATAGCTCTTGTTCAACAYGAGCTTCAGAGGCTGCATTTCTCAACAGTGACTCCCTGGCTTTGCCACGTTCAGAATAAATGGGTTAATTCTCTTTGGCAAAGCCAGAGGGCCCAAAGCAYCCTGTCCTTGCAGTGCCCTGAGGCAGCAAAATGAGTGTCAAAGCCAGCTTGGCTGGGGATGCTTCCACCTCCTGCCAAAGGTGTTCAGCAGTCCCATCTGGATATCACCAAGGACTAGGTCACATAGCAGAAATCTCAGGCTCTAGCTTTCCATAATGAAAATTCATTGCCTGGTTTTGTTTTTTGTTTTTTTGGTTTTTTTTATTATGTACTTGACTTGCGTTAGTGTCTCCAAATAATATCAAAGGATATTTTTAAGATAAGCATTTCCAAGCAGTGGTTAAACTCTAGGGACCAGCTGTATAAACTGGAGGGTCTTTTAGATTGCCTGTTCACTGCATTCCTTGAGTGCATGTATTCACTGCTGTAAGCACAATAAATTGTTGCTGATCTAACAGTAGCCTGTAAAAGGGATTAAGGGAAAAAAAATTTAAAAAAKAATTTTCYGAGGGCCTAAAGATGTCAAATGACAGATACCCATTGATTAAAGCCTTTTTGATAATCTCATGATTAACATTATTGCCATTGTCAGAGRTGTTTTATTCATAATCTGATTGTTTTAGAATATTCTAATGGTAGTGGATGGCTTGAGGTATTTTCAGGTCTCTTTTTACAGTCAGTTCCAAATCAGTTTAAAAGCTTTGGACCTATATCTTCACAATGAAATTTGTTAGCTCTTGTGTGCTGCTACATGTCCAGGCTCACACTGCTCTCCAATACCATGTTACAATAACTACATTTACAATAACATCTCTGAAACCCAATTACCTCATGATTGCCAGGAGGTTTATGGGTCTTGCTTACCAAATACAGTTCTTGCTGGGACAGATTCTCTGTTAAGCCAGAAGGACACCTGTGACAGTATCACTGTCATGATGCATGGCAGATAAGTCTGGATGACAAAGTAACCAATCTTCCTCTTCAAATGAAAATGTGTAGTCATAACAACATATTCCCCTAAAACCAAGAAAAAAGAACATTCAAGCTTTTATAAATATACACAGCAGAAGTCTTTGTAGGAAGTATTTTTCATTCCATTCACCCCTATTATAAAATAGAAGTCCTCAAATCAAAATGGGTCAGCTCTGAAGAAAACACTTAATAAACCTGGTGGGTTTTTWAATTTTTYCTTAATAATACAAAATTAGACATTTCTGGGAAATACTAATTAAATTTGCATATTTTCTCTGCTGAGTAGTGAATGAAAGTCTGCATTAACTGGTGGCTGTTTAAAGCTYTTGTAGAAAGTCTTATTCCATTAGAGGATTGAAAGCCACCACAGCATAACCACAACCTAAAGACTAAATCAAGACAACCTCCAAAAAATGTTTCCGTTGGGCCAAGCTTAGGATGTAATTGTTGGTGTGATAGGGTTTGCATTACCACTGCTGGTGCTTTATGTACTCTGAAGTGTCCCTGTTCTGCTAATTTAGGACCTTAGTAAATGATTATTCTCTCCTGAAATAAATGATTACTACAAGAATAGCACACAATATTTTCATCAGCCCTGATGCTTTTGGAGCTACAATGTTGTATGAGCTGGGTACTCCAAATGCAATGAAAATTAATTGGTTTTTTTAATATCTAAATTAATTTAATGTATACTTTCAATAATAAACGTAAATATATCTAATATTCTAATATACTTACATCATTTCATAAACCTTTCTTGCCAGCAGAGCAAATATTGCTCATTTTYAGATCATTATTTATATAATTTAAAATGAATTTTGACAAATAGTATATTCTCTAAAGTCTGAAAAACCTATTGTTTTTATTTTTTATGTATAAATATTTTTAGTAGACTGATTCTTCTTATTATGCAATGAATGTCTTAGGAATGAAACAAGTAGACACGTAACTGAGTGGAAACTTCTGTCTAGATTAGAGATGACATGTGAAATTACTGTAGTTCTATTTTAAAATGTAGGCAGATGGAAGGAGAAAACTGCTCTTGTACAGGAAAAGCTTAAACTTGATTGAAAAACTATGTCTAGACATTGACTGCTTATGCACAGAGCATGTCAAATGCCCACTTCTGTAATGCAGAGTCCAGAAGAACATTCATTTGAGCAATCTTGCTCAATTTCTAACCCCAAGGAAAGCTTATTTATAAGATATGACAATACTCTTTCAATAGAGAAGACAGCAGCAAAGGGGGGGAAGAGAATAAATTTTAAATTGAATGGTAAAGCAAAAGATATACAAGGATTTTTTTTTTATTTTAAAAATAGGAATGGCTGTAGTATAGTGGGAATTATTACTTAAATTTTGCTCACCTTTCTTTAACTTTGACTGAAACAAACTCCTTTTCCTCTGTAGCAGAGATTATGATCTTACAAAAGGTGCCAGTCTTGGCTAGGAGAGCCAACAATTTAATTTTACCTGCTTAAAATATGACGTGGGAAACTATTTTAATGCAATCAGATATAGAATGTGCACAACGGTGTGTCAGAATTAATTCACTGATTGTAGATGGCAAGCTAAGAATACAGAGTGAACACACCACTGTACTCTGATGCTCTATTTAGCTGCCTAAATTATCAAAGTATTTTTAACCTCTGGAAAATGAGAACAAGATCCAAAGCATAAAGGCAATTAAAAAGACAGGGATTACTCTCATCTGTTAAGCACTGCAGCAGGTCTGAGCTGGGAGTCAGATAAAGGTAATGCTGAGGGAGTGAACTGGGCAAAGCAGAGGCCTGCAATGATGCTCTGCACTTCAGTTACAAGGCACAACCACGTTCTGAAGTTTCCACAGTGCCAATGGACTGCACTCATTGGGCAGCCACTCATTAAAAGACAGTAGATGTTTGATAAGATTGATTGAGCTGACTGGAGGGCATGAAGGAACTCCAGTTATTCACTGCAGCTTTGGCTTCCCATATTTTCTGGCTTCCTTTAATTGAATRGCATCACTACATTTCTGACAGCTGCTGATCACTCTCATAACTTTCCAATTCCTCTGGGGTTCTGTTTTGAAAGCATTGCAATGCAGTCATAAAATTCCCTACAATCTAAAATTTCAAATAGCTCTTGAGCAAAATATTGCCTATATTCACCGTGTCTGATTGCWGGGCTTTCAGAAGTTGTAGCTTATACATCTTATATTCTCTTATCTCTTATCTTTTCTTACCCAAGGAAGTTAGAAGGAAAGGTATTTCTTCTTAGATAAATTGCTTCTGGTCCACTGACCAGTCAGTCTGGTCAACAGAGCTCTTGTTCATGCCAGTGCTCAGATTGTTACTGCATTTAGATCATCCATCGTGGTTTTTTTGTGAAAATCGTGTTTCAGATGGTTTTGACTTTGATGACAGTTTTTTTCATTATCTAAATAATTCCTTGAGAAACTATGTACTTGCTTTTAGTGACTTCACTGTCCCCAGAAATATCAATCTTTGAGGATTCATATTGTTATGCTATTTTTATCAGTCTTTATAGTAAGCAAATAATATGAGAAGAACATGAGCAGTCCTTCTTTATTACATAAATYATTAGTTTTTCTGACTAGATCTTACACTGTAGGAAGCTTTTTATTTGTTCAAATATTTTTACCACCAGCTGAAGTAGGAAATAATCCCAGGATGTATTATCTTTTCAGAGTCATGTTTTCCTAATCTGAAGTACATATTTTATAATTTATCCCTCACTCTTATGTCTTTGTATTTTTTACAAAGATCTGCTCTCAATTAGATCTTGACAGTTAAATATCACCCTTCCAAAGAATCTGTCACAGACCTGTGCTGGACTGCACAATCCCAGAGTCCACAGTTTGTCCCAGCAGATCGTACTGGTTCAGTCGAGAGCCATCTTCAGCCACAACCACGGACCTCGCTGGTTCCCGTGTCCACTCGTACACAACCTCTGCTCTGGTATAAGCATCTAATGGAAAAGAAACACATTGCATGTAAGCTTTGCACTTTCTGTTGCCTTATGGCTTTGTCAGAACAGTGTTTTGAGCAGTAAGTTTGAATATTTCATTCTCTTTAATTAATCTGTAGAAACCCACAACTATCTTACTGGAATTTATCTACAGGAAGTACAACTGATTTTTACAAAATAGCTAACTAGCTGCTGTGGGGCTGAATTAAGGTTAGTCCTCCATGGTATGAAAATATTTCTCTCATATATTTCCTGCTTATGTAAAGAAGTGAGAGTGAGAAGTGCAATTTCATGAGCATGCAAGAACCCCAGTGCTTTTTCTCACTTCTAGCTACTGTAAAGAAAGATGAGCCCCAAACTTTTCCATTTTTCATAATGTGATGTTGTCTGGGCCTCTGTAAATCCTTCTCAGAGTGGCTTCAGTGATCCTCTCATCCTCAGCCTGRCTACAGCTCCATTTTGGTCATGCCCCATCACACTGTTCTTGCTGTGAAATGGGCCTAGCAGGCACTTCTGAGGCTGCCTAGGAGAAAGTGAGTTTAAATCACAATTAGTCTATTTTATGATTTTTGCTTTGATTATTTCTGAATAGTCCTCATACTCAAGAGTGGAGTTTGGAGCAAGGCAAAAGAAAAGTGCTGTGGGCTCTCCAAGCCCAGGCAGTGTGGTGTGTTATGCAAATCCTTGAGTAGCATCTACACGTGCCATTGAGGGGCTTTGTGCTGTTATTTATGTTCTTTCCAGAACTGAGCTACACATAAATATTTTTAATCCTAATTCCGTAGTAAAATTCTGCTGTCATTTTGTGGGGTCTGGAATCTGGCAGCTCTCACTTGGAGCAGTTGGGTGGGAGTTAATTGACTACACAGAGGCAGCTCATGTAATTCTTTACACCTAAAAAGTACCCAAAGGCTTGAATGGGAATGAATGTGTGGCCAGAATCTACATCGGGCTTGCACCCACCAAAGGCAGCTGGAGCTGGGTGGGACATCTTAGGGCATCCAAAATAACAGAAGGATTCTACCTACAAGACAAGAATTTTCCTTTTTTCAGACTGACAAGCAGGAAGGGAAAGGGAATAATCTGATTCAYTTGACCTCATTTGTGAGTTAGCAATTTTACCTTATCAGTGTAAGAGATAACAGCTCGTAATTGAGGAGTTGGTTGGGTAGAATGTGCTGGTAAATTAATTGCATGGCATTTGATTCTGCATTATTGAAGCTGAAGAGGGCTTTTATCTTTGGGCTTCATATTCCCTAAGCACTGTAACTTATCTTGGAAAATGTTTTTGGAGTCAATGGCAAAAGAAAATCTACATCTTAATAATTCTGACTTTAAAAATAATGGCAAGAGTAAACACAGAAATTGACTTGCTAATCTAGTCACATAAAGACAGTAATAAAATTAATTTTCAAGCATTTGTTCTAGAATATKAGAATAGCTAGGAAGAGAGAGGAGTGCTTTTTGTGAGCTGCTGAGAACGACTGGATTGGTTTAGAGAGAAGGGGCTGCRCTGGGCAGTGCTAGAATTGAGCTGCCAGATTTGGTGCTCAATTCTGCTGCCCCCCTCAGTTTCCAACTCAGTTGCATAAGCAGCAATGCAGCCATCTGCTCCCATCACTGCTGGTTTCCAGAGTGGCCTCAGTTTTAAACTGACAATCAGATGTTTGTAGTAAGAGTTGAGGAGAGCATCTGCCTTTCTGATTTTGTTTTGCCAACATATGGCATTTTGTTGTTCCGGAATTTCTTTAGCATTTGTCACATTGAATTTACACTGGAATAACCTCTAGCTTAAGCTGCTCTTTGGCAAATCACTTTAGCCTTGGAGCTGGGTCAAACATTTATTGGTCCCTACAGCATGGGCAGAGTCCACAGGAGATGTGCAACTCCTTCACTGTGAGGCTTTTAGGAATCCAGCTCCAAGAAGTGATGAGCAACAGTGGAGGACATWAAAAACCTCTTATCCAATTTAATCTAAAACAAATGGAGCTAGGCAAACACTACCTTGGGGAGCTAAGTGTTAGATTGTAGTCTGCACTTTAAGCATGGATTTTGTGACAATTAAATTCATTCCCAGTAAATTTTCCAGTCCATTAAGATGATTATAAYTAATTGCTTTAGTTTGACAAAAATGTCCCAAATGTATTTAAATAYGATTCTCACTTAAAAAGTGGAAATTAATTATAATATCTGTTCTTTTTTATAAAAAGTGAGTCCCACTTTCATAACTTGCTTGGATTCAGCCATTTCTCCTGTTGGAGATATTTCTATTTTTATCAAGAATGAAATATTGAGAGAAATATCCTATAACTTGATAATTATGGCATATGATCAGATGAGAAGGAAGGGGGAGATCCAGCTTTCAGGGCTGTTTTCAACAGTGAATTCTTCAKGCAGTGTTTGCAGTAAAACCATGTTACAGAAGGAACTCCTCCCCACAAGAATCCCAAATTAGGAGCTTGCCTGAATTTAGTGGGTGAATGAAAAGTTTCCTTGAGAACGCCTTGATTTTGTCAAATGATCTTTCCAAGCATTTGTAGGTACTTGTTTTTTTAGGACAGCTGCCATAGAGCATTAGTGTTCAAATAAAGAAACAAAAAAACAGCAACAACAAAAAAAATCCTGTAAAACATGACAGTCCACAGCTGTACTCTGAGTATAGAACATCAGTAATTGCCTTTGAGTGGTGTAAGAAATGGTCTTTCTATCAGAAATATCAGTGATTTTTTTGTTCAATTAAGAAAATTAAGTATACTATGAAAATATTTTTTAAGGATAAAAAGATCAWTTTTGATACAAAAGATGCAGATACACTTGTATGTTTTTCTGCTGTCTTGTTCTTGCCTTCTGGTGTGGTTCTGGACTTTTATGCAAATCCACATTATCTATCCCTTTTATTTAATAATTTCTGCAAATCTTAGTCATTTAACTGAGGCAAAGTCCTCAGTGATCTGGAAAGTCGTGCACTGTGTGAAYGAAGACTACATTAATCTGGGACACAGTGAGCCAGAAAGAACTCAGTGTAGGCAAAGAATGGGAAATGCTGTCATACTAGGGAAGGCCTGGTGTTTGGGCTATGCTTCAGTGATGCACAGATGTTCTGATAGGTGTCTTGTCGTGTCTATAAAATTCAGTSTAGTAAATCGAATTTGTTCAGAAACTGCTCCTGGTTCAAATTGTCATTAGCAGGTTTGTTGCAGGATCAGCCATCTCCCTGCCCCGCAGTTCCAGCACGATCCCTGCAGGGACACTTMAGTGAGCACATCAAAAGAAATTCGATCCTGCGGCCACTCTGATCTCACTGGGATCCTGGGTGCACAGGTCTCTCAGTAATCAAGAACCCAGYGCAGTATCTGTCCTGTTATAAACTGGAGTACAGCTTCCCCCTGCTCTGCTCTCTTTCACGAGATATTTGGGAAGATTTATTGTAAGTGCTCTCTAAGAAAACTTAACGTTCAAGGAGCAAACAATTCTTGTCAGTTATACTCCAAGGCTGTATGAGCTTTTTGTTCTCTAAGCCTTATCTAGGAGATTAGCAGCTCTTTAAAGACAAAACATCGGTGCTGTCTCATGGCAAACACAGAGCAATTCAGCCCAGAGTAAATTATCACCCTGTCGGGTACCTTGTGAAGAATGAATTGGGTTTTCTGTTTGTTGACTTCTAAAATTGATCAAGCCACTAAGTAACCATTATCAGTGAAATGACCCATTTCTGTTAGGGAAAAAAGTAGCATTGAGGAAACMATTTGAACGCTATTACATCTTCCATATATTTTAACTTCCTCGTTTGTGTTAAACAAACTAGAGTAAATTAGACAGTCACTTTTTTTTCCCTCTATGTTTTATTTCCAAAAATAGTTCGTTTAGTTAAGTGTCAGCCTGCTTGCTAGTCGCATTGAAGTTTTGGGGAAAATTCTCAACTTATCAAAAGCTTTGTCAGTGATTGCACTGATTTCAATTATTCTGATTCAATTATACTTCAATGACTTTGTTCAGTATGTTCTCTCATCTAGGACTATCTACGCTGCAAGTGTAGGACTCTATTTGGAGATTTCTGAGATTTTTCACTTCCAAAAATGTTCCGTGAGTGTGTAAGAGTACCTTCTAATCCTAGGAAAAATGTTGATCTAAATATATCAAGACTACAGGAGCAAACCTGCTTTCACCTAAACCAATTCAGTTATCCATAGCATGTATTTCTTTTCTTTAGGACTGATATTGAGTTTTAACAAAACAAAGCATCAAGATTAACAACATTTTCCAGGTGACAAAATACTTTTCAAGATATTTAGAGCCTTGTCATTTTCATCTTTGGTGAATGTCCAGGCATCACATTGTAGAATATTTAAGACACATAAAAAAGGTCCATTATATCATATTTATATATATATATATATATATATAAATATAATTATATATATATATATGAAAGAATAAAGATACAACCCTGACAAAAATGTGAAAAATACACAAGATTAGAACCTTGAGGTTTTCTCAATTGCAAAATATTCTTTTCAAGTGGCCTAAAAATGGGAGAAACCTCCATTTAAAATAAACTTACAGCTTCCAAATTTCAAGGGGCAAGCATGTGCATCCATAGGAAAGTCTTCTAAATGCATGGGACATTCTGCTCTCACAGTCAATCTATAATGGATTAATGAGCAAAAGGACACATTTATTCTAGTTTCATAGAAATAGCAAATAGACTTCTAKTAAGACACATAGCATAAGCACAGCACAGTATCTGTTATGTGATTAATTAGTGGTTACAACTGGACCTGAACTGTCTGGCTGAGGGTGCAACTGCTCTGCCCCTCTGCCCTTCCTCATGGTCCATTCAGAGGCATGCTCAGGCTTCTCATTTGGTGTGAGGATTAAAATCTATTAGTAACTGCAATTGCTTCCTTGCTGCCATCATTAAATCGGCCCACTCTGGATGCTCAGACATTTGCTGAAATAATTTCATTGCTATCAGCTTGAGTGCAAACATGTTTCTCAATAAAAGAGGTTAAATGAGCTAGAAACAGTCACATACCACACATCAGCAGAGAATGAACAGTAATGCTTGAAGAGTAGGCTGAAGATTGCATTAAGGCACTTGCAAAGGTGAGGAAATAGGAATGGTTATGATCAAAAGAAGAGACACATGTGAACAATGTGCTGCCAAGATAGTGTTCCTGTGGATTAAATCCCTAACAACTGAGCATTTAGAAAGACAAGAAAAATCGACCTGGACTTGCGTAGCTACCAGCCAAGATGATTCTACTTTAGTCTAGCCAGTCTTGAAAGATATTGCACAATAAATTGAACATCCCAAATGCCTGGAGAATTTGTTTTCTCCAAACACTTGTGCTGATTTTAAAAAACATCCTTAAATTTTTTAAAGAAAACTCAGTGTTCWCCTATGTGCCAAGTTATCCATCTTGGCTTGAAGTCAACAGAGTCCCTTTATACCTTGTTTTCATTCCATGGCAGACATAAAGGGGGGATGTGCAGCTCTATAGAGACAACATAGCCTTTGTTCATTTTTTAATTTGTAGGTTTTTAATCCAGAATGACTGTATATCATCATTATTTCAAAAGGATTTAACTCCTCTAACAAATGGACAGCTAAAGTTCAGTTATCCATGAAGAGAATAATATATTTCCAATGAATGCTGTCAGCACAAAAATAATTTTTTCGCCTAACTTTCTGAATACTTTAATCAATGGAAAAAGAAATGTCTATTTTTATGCTGTCATGCTTTATAATCCCAGGCACAAGAAATATTAAGAATGGTCAATGAATTCTGTGTGCATCTGTTAGTCCTTAGAATCTGCTTTCTATACGATCCAAAGATTAAAGATCCTTGCACACAATTTAGGAGTACAGATTATACTAAACTTTCAGGCTTTATTATACTTGCTGATGGAATCCTTGAAAGCAATGCCAAATCAAGATTCTCTGCAAACTGATGGATTCCTAATACTGCAAGAACCTTTTTATAATCAAGCATTACGACGCATCCAGGGACTGTAGAGGTAGCACAGCAGGAGGGGAAAAATAAACACTGCAAGCAGCTCTGTTTGTCCATCATCCCAAGGCCTATTGTGAAAATCATTATTAAGCAGAATCAAATAATGCTCAAAAAGGAACCAGTTTCCTATCTGGAAAATATGCTTTCACAAGTTAAATTGTAAAACAAAATGAAGGATGTAATATTTTGGGGCTCACCTCATTGTGTATAGCAACGTCCCATCCTCTGTGATTCGTAACAGTTTATTTGGCATTGTCATRTTATGAGCTACTGACTTCTTTCCATTGTGGAAAAAGGTATCAGGTGTCCAAATTTTGCTGGCCATTAAATTATTTAACCGGAGAACAGTCATAGGTCCTTTGAATTTTAATCTCTCATCTTTCCAGCTTTGGCGGAAAAATACATCTATAGTGTATTCCTACATCAATTCAGAAAAAAAGAAAATACTTATGATGTCATATGCTGCAATATGAGAACTTGAAAAGTATCTTCTTACCATTCCCTAGAAGCAAGATGACTATTAATGAAATTAGTAATTATCACAAAGTTTATTTTCTGTATTACTTACAATTACTGACTCAGTGGGCATGGGGGCAACCCAAATAAGCAACACTCACTATGAACTGAAAGAAATATTTGTGACAAAGCATCAGGAACCAAGTTAAAGAGGACAGGGTGAAAGTAAGAAAGCTATGTTGGAATATTACAATAAAATATATAGATGGGGTGAAAATGGAAAAACTGTGAATGCAGCATAATACAGCATTTCCCAGGGAAAAGTCCCACCCTCACGTGGAAGTTCAGCATGGGATCACCCCGCCCCTTCCATCTCTGACACTGTGATAAACATCAAAAGCAGTTATCCAATGTGGTTCCAAGTTACTCTGCATTTCYTTTGGCTGAGAAACGGAACCTTTGCTGAGATCTCCTGCAAACGGAGATGCCAAATCCTGGAACTGAGAGAGCTCCTGTGTGTGAAGGCACACAGAGCTGTAAGGAATAGAGCTGTCCTGAAAAACATGATAGTAAAGGGGAACATTCTGGAAGGAGCATGCAAAATGTCTCCAGAGCAAATTCCTTTAGATTTGGTTTTTTTCCATTTTAACAACCACCARCATTCCATACAACATAAGCACCTTTGAGCTGTTTATTCCTTGTGTAACTATTAGCAAGAAAGAATGGTGATTCTTACTGATGTGTGTTTTTCTGCTTTTAGGGTATGAAATGCCTGRGTAAATTTTTTTGACATGGAAATGTAGCTACATGGGTTGTTCTAATTTTGGGCTCTTTTGGTAGATTTTTAAATTTCATTTCATTTATATCCCAGACCTGTGAATCATTTGTGTGCATACTTAGTTGTATTTCCATTTTTTTTTAATCACTTGCTCAGTGAACTGCTGAAGCCTGAGTTTATTCAGCTTCAGTGAAAGYAGTTTGCACTTATAACCAATTATTTGCTTCAGAATTTTGCTGGGTCATGGCCTTAGGTTGAGTTGTGACCAAATCCTGCCCCAGCTGTGCAGCAGAGTAGGAGAGAAGGAGGTGTAGGTGACAGTATCCATCATTAAAATTTTGGATTTTCTCCATGTTTTACTAGCACCAAAGAAAATTTCCTCCTACACACATGGGAAAGGTAAAAGACAAGCCCAGAARGTGACATCATTTCAGCATGTAAGCCATTCCCTTTTTCTCTTTCAGCTGCAAAGGGGTGAGTGGGAGGTGGTGCAGGTTGAGAAAAGAGAGTCTGGTTTTTCACTTCATACAAACACAAGGTTCGTTTGTTGGAAAAGGACAAGGAGTCAGAAAGATTTGATAAGGGTCCTGACAGCATAAGATAAAATTCAATTAAAAAGTAGCTGAGAGGTCATGCCTGGCACAGGCTGAATATTTCCCTACCCCAGGTCATAGCCCCACACAGAGTGAATTAATTTTGGCTGCGATATCTCAGCTCCTCAGCTTTCACTACYCACTTAAGCATGCACATTAATTCTCCTCAAATGAATCCTGACAGACAGCTGATCTTTGGAGCCATCAGATACTCTGATTAGGGCTTTTTTTCTATAGCAGAGGGGCATAGAGAACAGGGGAGCAGAAGGATTTTCTCTAGACTGTGTACAATAGCAGTGGCCCATGTGCAGACACATCAGTGAGGTGGAATTTGGAATAAATTCTCCACAGCAGAGACTCTTCATTCTACAGTATGCAGGTTAAAAACCAAGATTCCTATCTGCACTTTGAATAAATTTTATGGTATTGAATATTTGTAACACTTTGACTTAAATGTTCTCTAGTTTACTGTTCTAATACTCCTCCTKGGAGATTGTTTATTCACAGGGTAGAGCACTGTATGGTCTACATGAGGTTCTGTACAGGAAGATAGTAAGGTAGATAATCATTCCCCAAAAGCTTACTGTACAGAAAAACTGGGAATGAAGGTTTACTAGAAAAAAAAAATCTGTCTTTCTGAAAAAGTTAATTTTGAAACACTTATTCCAAATAATACACATGAAAAATTTTCACACAAATGATAGTTTGCATGGGAATAGCCAGGTATCTGTTGTTCAGTTCAATCCACCTGCATGCCAAGCATGCCTGAAAACCTGCAAACATGCTGAAATGATGTCATTTGCAGGTTTTCAGGCATGTCTTTCCKCTTTCCCCTGCCTGAAAACCTGCAAAGCTCTTCCAAATACAATGATTTTCTTGTAAAAAAATGCTTTTCTCCCATATAACTTTATTTACAAGTGTAAGAACAAGCCAAGACAAGCTCTTTACAGAATAACAGGTTATATCCATGCTGCTCTTAGAAGAGTGTATTGGGATTGGGCAGGAGCAACTGATTGTCCATGGAGGTGCCTGCCTGGATCCTGCAAACCTCA
>JACDOX010000032.1:4247251-4264054 GCA_014549065.1 Cardinalis cardinalis
CTCACACTCAGGGGGAGCTGGAGGAGCCCCTGGCCAGCCCCAGCCCGGACACAGCCACTGCTCATCCTCCCCTTGCCTGGCAAACGCCTCCCACAGCCCCAGCCCAGGCTGCACATGGGGATCAGGGAGCCCCAGCTGAGGTGTCCARCCTGTCTGTGCTCAGAGCTCACTGCACTAAGTGTGCAGTGAAATTCACATAAATGCTGGGTTCTGGCAAACTCTTCAATTTATCTTTCTGTCTCTGGTTTCACACCTAGTTCCTCAAGCCAAGGTTTACCATGAGTGGGCTGCACACACATTACTTTTTATGGGAGGTGAGTAGGAGTTTTACACTAAATACTTTTCTGTGAATTCTTTAGTTTTCAAAATATATGAACACCTGCCTCTGCRTTTCTTGGTCACACATTTTATTAAGAGGATGATGAATTCTTTCTCCTGTTTAAATGACTGAAAAACAGGAGTCAACATGGTATGGGTATCATAGCATTTATRTGTTTAACTGTACTTTTATAAGGACTGCCTTCCAAGCAATCAAAAAATGGTGTCTCTTCATAAAGTTCACTTAGAAAAATGAACTGTCTTGTAAAAGTTACTTTTTCTGGTTTTCTATTCCTTAACGTTGTTTTGAGTAGTCAGAAACTTGTAATAACCTGGGGTTTAAGGCTTAGCTACATTTTTAGCTCAAATTAAGCAGCTGACAATTTTGTAGACAGAAATGGAACTTGTTCCCTTTCCTCTACTTATTTTTTTCGTTTTTTTTTCTTGAATCTTTCTTTTGCTATGTGTATTTAGCTAAATGTAGCCAGCTACAAGTTTGAACTGCTTTCATTTCTTCATTTAAATCAACRAGGATGTTTCTAGCACTCATTCTAATACACCATCCAGCAGACACTGGTGACTGCAGACCAGGCTTTACCCCTCTCAATAGTCACCTACTTGTGCACACCTCWTTTATACGGAAAATTTTAAGTACCTTATCCATATTTCTACACAACTCTTGGTATCTCTTAAGACCAGGGCTCACAACATCTTCATTCAGTTTTCTGAACATCTCCATTCCCTGCAGTTATCTGGCAATTTGATTTTAATATTCATTCCRTAAAGCAGTGACACTAATTCTCTCATTAATCTTCTCTTTTTAGCAGCCAAGATCTAGGAAAGYCACTTTCCATTGATCAGTAGCTTTTAATATAAAAATACAGGTTAGACTGTACAGATGTCACACCATAGGCATAAGTGTTAATTGCATTTTAAGATGATGATCTTTCTTGGCAAATTGGATCAGTGATGTGCCAGCAAGGACCTCAGCAATCACTCTCAGAAGAATACAGATCCAAACCCTAATGCATTTCATAATATATTATGTAGCAAATATAAAGTCTGTTAAAACACATTATTAAAGTCACTGAGGCTTCTAATTTCAGGGCACTTAAATGCAGTCACAGCAGCAGGAATGGCAGCACATAAAACCTGATGGCATCTTCGAATCAGGGGCTTAAAGAGAGCCCAGCCTAAAGGGGGTAAATAAGTTATTGCACAGATCTTTTATCCTCTAAATTAAAAAGTCAAGAGAAAAATGAGTGTTGTAGAAATACAGGCCATCACTTACCATATCATGGTCTGAAACAGGCCCAAAACTGGTGACGAAGATGTCAGTCTTCACTTCAGTTACACGCTCTGATGAAGCAGGAAATTAGGACAGTGAGTGTCTATAAACAGCCTTCATTAGATCTAACCACTACCAATTTTCACAATAAATAGAGAAATTATTTGCTTTGATTAGCCATTCTGAAATTGGTCTGCAATACAATCCTGAGAATTTACTGYAGAAGTAATTTCACAGTCAATATTGTCAGAATTGGGGATTTTTTTACAGTTTTTCCACAGAACTTCTTGAGATGCAGCAGCTGCATTGGAAACAGTTCTACTGTTGTGGAAATCTTTTCCTTCTTTGATAAATCTTCTTGTCTGACACTATAACCAGTGCTGAATATTGTACACAGTACTCTAATGTCTCATTGTGTTCTCAGTTTCTGAGCAAGCTAAAATAAGGTCTCTAATAATTAACCCTGGTTTGTGAGTTATGTATTTTGTATTGAGACCAAGAACATAGAAGAAACAGAGAGAGAATACATTATGGTGTATAAAAACATGAATATACTTCATTGGTATGAGTTAGAAATGGCTGTATTACTCTTTACTTCAATAAACAAAAGAGTTAAAACTTTTCCAAATGAACATCAGCTAAGCTTCCCTTCAGGTATCATCTGTGTAAATGTTTTCAGAAAGTGAGCTCTCCAGTGCTATRGGCCTAAATGATAGATTAGTACAAATAATACTTCAGAAATCTGTAACATGGACACGACACAGATTATACGCATATGCTGCGTCATAAAGCTGGACCCCTCCATGATTTCCAGGATGTCCATTTTCCCCATGGCACAGTGAGATTGGATATTTCAGAAGAAACCAGTGATTTTACTGGCCACAAGTGCTGAGATGCCTTAACTGGTGCTGATCTCAAGAAAGAGGTCAAACATCTGGCTTCTCCTTTTGGACTGGCAAAAGACATTTTGAGAAACACCGAGGCTTGACTTCCCCCTTCCTCTCCTCTCCCTCCACCCACACACACAGGATCAGTCACTTCTGAGCACGCTGGTGTTCTCTAGCCACACAGAGCAAAATATTCACCCAGGATGCCATATATCACAATAACCCTATTCAATTAAATACAGCTACAGGGAGTGACACCACCTGGACCWGGAATCCAAGCAGTGCTGAGGGCAGCTAACCCCATCAGCTTCCCAAAGTTATGGTGATTTAAGTCTGAATACATTTATTATTGTGCTCCACAAGCCAGGACAGGGGTTTTAGTAGAAGTTTCAAACATGGAACAAGTGATAACTTTTCTGAAATAACTTTCGACAATGAATAAATTGAGCAATCTGGAAGGTTAAAAGTAATCCTAAAGAAAGCATTATAGTAAATGTATTGTAAGCAGACATGCAGCAGACAAAAATTTTCCTAATACTAAGAAATGTATATGTAGCTATTTGTATAATGTTATTTAAATATTGCAAAATAATTAATGAATTTAATGAAAAATTTAACACAACCATCTGATTTCAAAAGACTTTGGAGTGTTTATATACAATTTGCTCCATCTGATAAGAAAATTCAGACTGAAGGGAAGTAAGAAAAGGACTCAGGATCAAGCAGCCAGTTACAATCTACATTTCTGTATCTGTGCAGAAGTTCTAATGAGAATCAGTGTTTCACAACTCTCATTCAGGTCTTTCATTCAAAAAGTGTGCAACATCTAAAGAATAAAAATGGAAACAGTTTCCTATAAATAGGTARTATAGATACAATAAAATATGTCCTTTTGTGAGACAGCAAAAATCAAAAGGTAATATTAGATTTGATTCTACTGTTGGTCTAGGAATGCAGTTGATGAACCATATTCTGTTAATAAAGTAATGTAAAAATTAGGTGGTATCAAAAGTAATCTTCAGGACTCATTAAAATGGTGACATTTCCAATTTATTATTCAAAATCAAGGAAAGTAAAATACTTTGATGTGGCTGAACTGCTTTTTATTATTTTTATTCTTTGTATCTCTGACTGAGAGGTGTATTACTATTGAGGAAAGCACTGGATAGGTGAAATTTCCTCTTTAGGTGTCCAGTTGAATTAATATGTGACCTCATAGTTATTTACAAACTTTTTAATTGACTTAAAGAAATTTCAGTGTTTTCTTCTGACATYGAATTGTCTCTGGACCTAAAGAAGCTCATGGTGAGAATTTGACTTTCTGGAACTGCAAGAGGCACATGGTTGGTCAGATATTACTGGGCTTGGGAGGGAAGGATTCTGTCCTCCAGCCCATCCCTGTCACACAAGTGCAGGAGGCTGTGGCCATGTGGGAACAGAGGGCAGGAAAAGGACAGGGAGGTTCCACAGGCCCTGTAAAACACGGCTGAAGGGACTCCAGCTACCCAATCACCTTTCCTTAGGACTGAGAAACTGATACCACCCTGAAATCCATCAGCATTTCTCATACAAAACCTGAATCTCAAATAGCTTTTAAAGATCTTTCACCCTGATTCCTCACCCCTCTTGTCCTCTTTCCCCTGAGGCACTTTGGGAGAGAGAAGATTCTAGAAGCTCTTCAAACACAAAAGGATGGCGAGTCCCTTAAGGGTCCCAGCTCTGAGCAAGGTTCTGTTTAATATAATTCAGCTGGTTTGCCTGCACAAACACAGAATAAGCTCTTTGAATCAGCAGCATATCATGTTATACTATCATCAATTCTGGCTTTGGGAGACGTAGTCGTGGAAGAGAGGCTGAGACTTAAGGAAACCACTTGAGGACACAAAATGGAAACTTAAGACTTTTGCACTAAGAAGGAAGATTTCCAAGGGGGTGAAAAAATAAATGATGCTTTTTCTTCTTGTATAATGTTGAAAATAATTTAAGTGGCGCATAAATCACATGAAAATTAGAAAATTCAGGTTGTGAACTCAGAAGAGATTATGTTGTCTTCACACTGATTACACTTTTGCAGTGCACCTAATCCCCTCAAATGCAGATAAAACCAATGTACAGACCACCAAATTTTTTTGTTGGTGTGTGCCTCACTTTCAAGACCAATGAAAAAGGGTGTATCAAAGCACAGAAAAATATTAGCTACTCCAAAGCCATATGGAAGTTCTGAAATTTTTGTTTACTGTTTCACTAATTAGATGATTCAACTGTGCTTAGTTAAGTGCTTCAGAAGTTCTGAGTCACTCCTGCACAGGACATGTGTTTACTAATACAGTCGAGCTATATATATATTTAGAATCAAGGTTAYCCATGTTCAATTTGCATCTTGATTACCATGGGAAGGCTCAAATTGTGSTTCAAATGCTCAGAATGCTTTTTTCAGGAATCAAAAATCCTGAGCTGTACTCAAAAGCTTCACAATATTCCTGAGAACTGGAGAGAAGTCTTGGTCATTGACCAAAGCAGGCTCAGGTCAGGAGCTGATTGGATTCAATTGCTGAAGAGAAATCCAGCGGCTCTAAAGATGCATACCTGTCTCTTGACTCTGACATCTGTCTCATGAACAYGAGCAAGTAATGTAGGGATATCTGTAGAACACTTAACAATTTCAGTTAAAAGCCCTAAGGAAATTAATAATGACTTACTGGTTTGACTCTAAGGCAACCACAGGGTCCAAGCAGTTACTGAGCAGCAAAAAAGAGCTGAGCACCTCACCCAGACACTGTGGAACTCAGCTTTGGGCAACTGATCCAGGTACAGCTATGAAAGCCCCAGTCAACCTCAACTGCTGTAATTTTACTGTTTACAAATAATGTGTTTTGCTAATGACGCTAGACTAGTGTAAACTCAAAATTAGTAACAATAAATATTTTGATTTAAACTCCCAGGGATCTCATTATTGCTAGAATTGTGACTGGATTATAAACAGAGAACAAAATAAGAAATACAGATTTATTTTAACAGCAGGAAATAAGCCTATTTATCAGGAGAGACCATACATGAAATATTTCCCTTTATGATCTGCCAGTATTTGAGCACAAGGTTTATTTGAATTGCACATGGTGGTTGAAGTTAATTCCATTTTTTGGTAATKCACTTGTTCTTCCTGTATGTCTCATGTCTGTCTGTGCTGGAATTATTTATATGGAGGAGACATTTCCTCTGGCTTTGAATGAAAGGAATTGTGATACCTGTACACTTAGATAATCAGCCCAGCTGTGTCCTGTGAGGTATTTTGACTGAAGAACCACAACAAATGCACTCACAGGAATTTTGTGCTGCTGCATTGGTAAGAGTAGAGACCAAAAGGGAGAAGAGTGAGCTGTCCTGTGATCAGCCACTGCAGTCTGTGCTGAGGTCACTGGGACCTGCCCATGCCAATTATCAGCTCAAAGCTGCTCACATCCTATCTGCCTCCCCACTCAGGTATTAAATCTATTTTCCTAGGGTTTTCTAAGGCTTTTTACAATTGTCTTTACATTAATCTGGTGCCTACGGAGTGGAAAAAAAGACCAAAATCAGCCCCCTCAATTTTACAAAGTCAAGTGTAGCATCTGGTCCTCCTTTACTTAAGTGTATAATATGTAGAATAATGTGTAGGGGTGAGGTCTTTTCATTTAGAGTAGAATCATTTAACTTTTTATTATGCATACAAACAAAACCCTTATTTTCCCTAAACTTTATTTTAGGTCAGATATGTAAAAATCCAGCAATTTCCATTGGGACCTCAATAGCTAAGAGGAAATTTATGTTTATATAAAATGTTCTCATACAACTGAAACTTAAAATCTCATTCACATAATACCATGAGGTTCATTTCCCCAGCCCTTCCCCTCTRTGGAAGTAATGAATTGCCTGAGATTGACTGACATTCCACTTAAGGACAGCCCCACTCAATCTTGATAAACATCACACAGGAGACATCAACAGATATCTTTTACTGACAGCATAAAATAAGTATAATTCTGTTCAATATTCAAGTTGATAATCTACTTGGGGTGATCTACTGAGCATTCAACCCAACAGTAAAACCAAATTTAATTCAGGAAGATTCTGCTCTGTCAACTCAAACTGACTGTTGTTTGTTCTGTATTAACCTTTCTACTACAAAATCCCTTTCAAAGGGATAAGCCACATTTACCTTTATTCTGATTTAAAAGGTCTCAGAGCATGTGGAATCCTTTAGTTTTAGGGAGATGAGATGAAAATGGTAAAATTCTTAGAAAATCTGYAGCTGCCCCTGATTTCATGTAAATCAATCTCATCTCCAAATACAACCTGCCCTATGCGAGTCTTCCCTGTCTCCCTGTGGCACTTCAAACCTGGTAGAGAAACTTATTTTTTTTCACACTTTTTCATTGCTCTTCAATTATTTTAACTCCCACTCTAGACACAGTGCACTACTAGGAGAGATCACTAGACACTGAAGTGAATTTTTCTTCTAATTTCTGTTTGATCCTTTGGTTTTTTCAGGACTGTGTATTTGAATAGAGATCAGCATCTTTATTATTTAGGCCATTTTTGATCACCTCTAGTTCTACAGTCCCAGGCAGTTTTCACAGAGAATTATGCCATTACCTCAGTGACTTCCCTCTGTTTTTTTTTCCTAATGTCTGACATGATTTCCTCTTTTCAGCTTCAATATGTTACTCTCTGCAAATCCTCCTCCTTGCTTTTTGTAAATGATTATCCTCTCATAGAGTCAATAGGTGTCCTCTAGTATMATTCGCAACATTTTTACATTCATTTTGGAAGTTCTATTTTCCATGCATAAATAACTAAATGTAACTATTTGTTCATGTTTATGGATGGGTACAACAGATGCTATTTCCCAGCAGTGTCTGTGTAAGTGACTAAGCCCACATATGAGGGAGGCAAAACAAGTAAATAACATAATTTATATCAATAATTATTGATAAGAAGTGCAAATGTGCTAATGCATAACATGGTGTTGCATRCTCTTTTAAAAAAGAATCAGATTAATTTTATCAACGATGCCATTTTTTGAATTACAAGCATATTCAAGCAMTACAATTTTTCCCTGTGGGTCACCAGCTCCACCATATAATATTCTGGTTAATGAAAAATAATTCTTTCTTTCCCCCTTGTTTAATGGCAAACTGCTCAGAGGTTCTCATTTAACTTCAGATATGGCCTTCTTGGGTTATCTGGTGATAATTTCCATTCCCACACTCTTTATGGAGCACATATGGCTTTTAGTTTCCCTTTTGAAGTAATACCTCAAGATGCAATAAAAGGTAGGGCAGAGTTAATTGTAATCTMGTACTTATTCTGTGCATGTTCAAAGAGTGATTCAAAATTCAACACCTCTAAATCTTTCATTATATCGATGCTCCACCTCTTACCCTGGGTTTCCCATGAATACACTGAGTAGCTCTACAATGAGTCTTTGCAATGAGATTTCTCCAGATGGTTGTTCTTGGCTCCATGGTGCCTCACTGGCTGCACCAGAACACTTCTACAGTACAACAGTTCACCACACTAACAGGATGTTTGCAAACTTGGGATTGAAAAACATCATTGTGTTTATTTCAAAAAGGATTAATTTACTCCTCTAAATAAGTAGAACCAAGATCAAGATCAAATCCCTTCGACAATTCATTACAATTTTTCAGTAACTAAAGATAGCTTTTCATCACTGAATTCTTCATACGTACACAGAATGGCAAGGAAGGAAAAACAAATAGTCTTACTGAAGGAACTATCATCTACCTTTTATTCCATAGGCAGGGAAGAGAGAAATTGGTTTATTTTCTGTTTCTGTGGGTGTACAGATTTGAAAACCTGCACTACAGGAGGAGAGGTCGTACTGGGATAACCAGAGTTTTCTGCAAYGTGCCCTTTTCTGTAAGAGACTGCACCAGGCATTGTTTTACCTCAGCTGCTGCTTCTCAGAAGGCATAGAAAGAACAGAATAGACAGTTCTGGATGATTAGGAGAGTGCTATAATGCACTCAGGGATACACAGATGTACACTGTGCCTGACAGCATGAAATTTATCAACATAACATATAAGGAGGGTCTCTGGCCTCTTAAATTCTCCAAKAGCTACATCACAGCTAAAATGGAAGGAATGAGTTTTAGAGCTAATTCTATATATCTATAAATATTGTTACATTGGTAGATTTCTTAACTTTTGCTGCAGAGTGGATAAAAATTGTGTTCTGATCAAAATATTTAACAAGAAGCCATCACTGATGTTGGGAAGAAAAATGAAACCACTGCTTTTCCATGCATTTTAAAATTTCCAGTATCAAATCATGCTATGATGGAAGGCTACTGAACTTCTAACTCCAAAACCCATGCTATATTTTTTATATTGATTTAGATTTGTCACTGAATATTTTTATGCATGGAACATTTCAGAATACATTTCCCCATTATAACGAGAATCTAACTTAGCTGTCAAAATTGAGTCATCCTGAGGTTCTTCACTCAGATTTAGATACCTTAGAAAAAAAGGCTTTGAAGATGTGAATTTCCACACCCTTTATTATAAGTTGCTATCAGGACTGAAAACATCAGCCTAGGTATTTGTCCCTAGTTCTTGCAATCTGTAATTTATTTCTTTTCAATAATGCCTTATTCAATAGTCAAAAGAGTTTATCTGATTCTTACTCTACTTGATTTCAAACATTAATTTACTGCTCCCAATTTAATCAGATGTGGGATTTTTTTTTTTAAAGCCATGGTACTCTTATTTCTTCTGTTCAAAGCTGACAAACAGAAGAGAGAAATTTGCTGAACTGACACCATGAAAATATAGTATACTGTGCAGAAGGAAAGTTGTTAATTCAAGGTTCTTGGTTACAGGCAGGAACAGGCAACACARTTCAAAAAAGGAAGGATGCAAACAAAGATTATTTAAATTTCTCTAACCCTTACTTAGAGAAACTACTCCAATCCCTCCTTCCCTYCATCCCGTATTCCCCATCACTAATTGTTGCTGTAAAAGCCACACACATTGCCATTTAACTTGGAGAAGAGGTTAATTTCCTTTCTGTCGGGAGTAAGTTTTAACTGAACCAATGATTCTTTCATGAGTAGACCTTTGAAGTCTGCATTCAGAAAYATCTATATGAAGACACAGACATAGGAGTTTATACTGATATGCTTAGTTCTCTAAATTGCAATCCAGAGTGAGAGAAAATTCTTTCCCTGCACGTCCCTTTGTTTTCCCTTCTAGTATCTGTTAAAAACATCATAATAGCGATAAAACTCATATAAGAAATCATCATATGCTCWGATTTTTCTTGTAGACATGTACTAAACTCAGTTTACAGTCTCAWTTATTTATTGCCTTCTGTGTTTTATTTACTGTCATAGAGTAGCTGACTGAACTCTACAGTTCCATTAAACAAAGAATAAAGGAACATTTATCTACCTTAGGTCAAGGGTTCACAAGAAAGCAGGCAATAATACTGGTAGATAAAAGTAAAAAATGGATCTTATTTTGTTGTCTATTACCTGAATTGGCACACAAAGATTTATACACCAGGACATTTTTAAATGTGGTAATTAATACTTTTTAATCAGAATTTTATCTTTAGCCATTCCTCAAAATCAGTGAAGTCAATTTATTGAAGAGCCTGGCTCACTATTCAAGAACAGTTGCAGGATGGTAGCCTCAAACCAAAGAATAACCTTACACTTAATTACCTTCCATTTCATCCACAGGAGATGATAGAAGAATTCTCAATATAATACCCCCTTATATTGCAGTTCCTCTGAGAGTGAGTACAGGAAAACACTCTGAACTATATTTCATGGGTTGGGTTGCTCTGTTTTATTTTATCTGAAGAGTCCAAAAGGAAAACAGAAAAAGGATGTCTGAAAGAAGTAAAGCCAACCTTTCCATGCACTCGAAATAATAGATTTGTGCTTGTCCATTTAGAATTTCTATGTTTGTGAACAGTAAGCTTTTAAGACCCAATTTTGGGACCATGTCACAGTAGAACAAATCAAAGAGTGAACACAGAGATGCTGATGAAGACCAGGTTTTGTAACAATGCTTTTATAAAGACATAATTGCTATGTGGTTTTATGTCTTTCTCTGGATTCAGCACCAAGAGCAGAAGAAGAAAGACATTTTTATCAAACTGTGAAGAAAAAATGTTACAGAAACAAATCCTTACATAGCTAAGYAGGAAAAAAAAAACTTCAAAACTTCTCTGAGAAAATCTACTAGGATAGATTGATACTTTCACTTTTAAAAAAACAAATCCTCATGAAAATATTCATAGATATATGAGGCCTATTTAGGCCTCATTCATCAACTTGTGATTTSTCAGGCCACAGGTTGTATTTTTTATCCTCTATTCTTTCTACATTCAAAGCTTTATTACCAATTCAGAGGTCTTCTTGAATTGTGAACCTTTTTCTTCTTTTTGGTATATGTGTGAGAAAACCAAGTATGCAAAAGACAGGGAAGGCATTTGCGGAAAAAAAGGACATTTGGACTTTTGAGGAAAAAAAAGCTATATATCAGCATAACTTCATGTGAATATATATACAGAATTAAAACAAGAATATTATGTAAAAAATGATAATGTTTTAACTGAATTTTTATCTATCATGTAACATTGAAAACCATAATACAACACACCTCCCAGTCCCGGTCTCAAGCGGTTGTCGTAGCCATCCAGAAGACGATCCAATATTCTGGTGAACACTGTGGTGTTGTCTTTAAGTTCATCTTGTGATGAGGTTTGTCCATAGCTGAAATACACAACAGTTAACACTGAAAAACAGTAATCCACCAATAACCTTAGAAAACACTAATTCCAAAATYCATTTAATCTTGCTCATACTGGTTTATGGTCACATCTCCTCCTCTGTGTAACATGATTGTAGTGCTTTGTAGAGTTCTTGCATGTTTCTATTTTTTCCTTCAATTGTAAGATTTTAAAATCATAAAAAATCAGTGCCCCTCCATAAATGGTGAACAAATAGAATGCCAGTTCCTTAATGTTTCTCTCATTACTCCTTAATGTTTGTAATGTGCTAATATGTGTTTTCCTCAGGAAAACACTCATTTGTCAGCAAAAAGTAATGTGTTTAATTCATAATAGCTGTAAACGGTTTGCATACAAAGAAAGACACAGTAATTTAGAACACTGACAAAAATAGAGATATCTTCTTTTTAAATAAAGAAGTAGATTGAGTGAGTACACATTTTCACAGATTGAGATGTAATTTTGCTTTTATTTCTCATTTTCCTGTAGCAGTTAGATTTGGAGGAACATCTCCATCTTTGCCTTTCAAACACGTAACAAAACCATCTGTTGATATGAAAATCTCTTGTGTCTATAAAGCTTCCCTTATAGATCCCTATGTATATGTCTAACTCAGTCCAAGGTCCTGAAATTTTACTTGAAGAAGGATAAAATTAAAGCTCTTTGAACTCAGCTACCAAAATCTTACTTCCATCAATACAAATCAGAATGAAATCCTTAGGCTTAATGGTTTCTGTCTGCTGTAGATGACACCAGAATCAACCTTTTTCTTAAATCTGAGACCTTTACCTAATACCCTGTCACAGATGATTCCCTTAATCATAGATTACACTTGTCTTAAATCCTAACCCAGCAGCGGTTTTTCATTCACTGCTGGGAAGACTTCCATTACAAACACGTGGAGTCATCAGGGATAAAAGCAAAAGTGCTGCTTTTCAAAACATCATTTTATTGCACACATTCCTGCTGAACTGGAGAAACAGTGCAGCACCAAACACTTTCCTGAGGATCAGGTCCAGTGACAGAAGTGACTCTTCCACTGGCCAGCCTGTTTTCTGTTTGGGGTGTGCAATTCTTGGTGCCCTGCCAGCCCTTCCTGCTCTAACCACCAAAGACCTCTCAGGAGGAATATGGTCAGAACCTGATCATACACAAAATGATCAGGTTCTGTTAAAATACCTATGAAATGAAATGTTTTTCCTGTGAGCTGCATCAGTCAGACATCCTTTGTGTATCCCACGCTTGCATTCCACTTGGATCAAATACAGAGGGAAGGAGGAAGGATACCCTGTACATAGGTACCTGGAAGTGCTTCCAAGTTCRTTTTGCAGAACAGGTTTGAGTATTTTACACCACAAATTTATATCAGTTTCAGGACTGACATCCACAGAAGTTTTAATAATTTTTGGTTTATTTCCATAGGGTGGGATGTTTTAATGCATATAAATCATTATTTCTAATGAAAAGGCAAAATACCTAYCAGTTTTTAAAAAACAGTATTAGTTTCTTCTAACAATATCATACAACTTCATTTAATAAAACAGTAGGTTGATTTATATTTATTGATCATGCCTAAAATTGAATTTTAAGTCACAGACAATATTTTTTTATGCTTCCTCTCTGTTACCAAATAACCAGTTCTCCTGCTGTCTCTAGCAAGCATTTTATCTTTTAAAGGATCTTTCCTCATACACCTTCCCCAGAATTTCAACACACGACCTTTAGTGGATGAAATTTTATATTAACACTCATTGTCAGGAAAAAAGCTGYTCTTCATACATATCTCAAGGATAGCAGAAGGTCATCAGTATTAAAGTGGAAAAAGGATACAAAACCACTTCAGAAATGCTAATGGGAAATAAATGAGGATGTTTGTGAGGAGCAGCAGGAAGGTGGGCTGCAGGCAGTGCAGTTGTGCCCCACTCCCATGTGAAAGTCCCAYTCCTCAGTGCCCTCACCTGTTCTTCCCACCATCTTAGCCAAGGTAAAAGCACCGTGAGGTTTCACTGACATGGGCACAACAGGAAGATTCTGAACATTTGTGCACATTTGGAGTAGCTGTAACTCCAGAGGGATTGTGAYTTTTCATTCAAACCACACATATTAAAATAGTCCTATTGCTGGGCTTTTTAATGATGACTAGAGTGACATGAGAAGGCTGGCTTTCTGTAAAAAAGACACCTTATCTAATTTATCAGTTGTTTTTTATCATAAAGCACTAACAGCACTCCAGAGGGAAAGCAAGGCAACTGACAATGACAAAATGGCTTTAAACCCAGACCTACTTYATGGAAGGTGTGTACATTTTGAAGAAAAAATTACTGCATGTAGTTGTGTTTTCACACTAAACCCCAGCCTCATAAAAAACTGTGCACGGACTCCATCTACAGGTCATTATATTCCTGACACACCATTGGATTTCTAAACTCTGGTCCAATGTGTTTTAATTCTCACATTAACAATGCACATGCACCCATTACAGCTACAATAAATATATGTACAGAGATATATGTGCAAATATCTATAGAATAAATGTGTTTTCACAAAATTCTCTAGCTAGGTCAGATGAAGCACTTCAGAAATACTTMAAATCTTAATATATTATAAAAATAAAAGTTTTTTTTCCCCTAAAAGGTTATTTGATACAGCAGCTGTTACATGAACACCCACTCTTACTTTTTTTTTAAGGAAATGTTTGTGAAGATGAACCTTTGTCCACTACCACTCCACACAAACTTAAAATATCCAAGGCAGTTAGAAAATAAGTTCCTCTAGAACTGTAAATGCATAAGAASACACTGTGGAGACCAAGGCACAAATAGATCTTTTAGAGATCACTATTGACAATAAAAATATTCTACTGCTTTCTGGTCATTAGGTAACATCATTGACAAGCACATTAATGTTTTTTATAATACAAAAATACATCTGAGAGTCTTCTTAAATGTCTTCACTGAATTTTGAATTGCAGGCAGCACTTGAAGCATATTACAAACTGCTTTATAGTCTCTGCTAATAGTTGTTTGATGAGGTGTTGTATGGTTACAGATTTTTCTTAATACTAACATTATTTTTAGATTGTGATTTCACCAAATATTCCACAAATACTCAGTGCAGAATGGTCTTTCAAACATATCTGTCATGGGCTTTGAGCTTACAAATTCTTCTTCATGCAAGGAGTCTCCCTTCAGCAGGAAGGTCTACTTCAGATTTTCAATGCAATCACTAAGTTAGCACACAGTCCTGACTGACAAAGTTAAATTATGCCCTGCTTGCAGGCACAATAAAGTTACTGAAAGCACTTAAATTAGATTAAAAATAACCCTTTATTATASTTTTTTCCCCTCTGAAGGAACTTGTATTTCTGAGTAGTCATTATATAAGAATAGAAAAAAATTGCACAGGTGTTTAAGAGCTAGATTAGTTTCAATTTATTTTCAGAAAGCTTTTGTTTATTCTCTTCACCACATTAAACAAAAAAGTTTCATGCAAACAAATTGTAGTTTTCTTTTGAACTTCACTTAAGATTAGTCCCACTTATGTGGGACTTGAACAGGGATTAACTTCCCTCAATACAGTTAGTGGTAGTGCAGCCCATGCAGTATTTGTCTTATGCTGCTACATTAAATTAGAGGCTCCTAAAATATGTTGGTGCATTAAAAAATATCTCCCCACCTTCTTTCAGTCAGTGTATTCAGGAGGAGGCTCCAGGCCCAGAGGCAATCACAAAGCACCAGGAATCTCTTCATGGTGGACTCTGGAACTTCAAGGAAAATAACCATTAACAAAACATCCCCCACATTAAAACAGGTATTAAGTAAAAAAATCTGACATTGGAAACTTCTGCAGAATAATTTGATGTCAGGCAATGACCTCACAACAGTAGAGCTGATGCCATTCTGAATAAGGGTGCACGGCCTTGGCTGCTCTCCTGGTTACCTTTTACTTTTAGACCCACAGACTGAGGATGGAGTTAATTTTGTGGTAAGGGTGTATTCTTCATGCATTACTCTTGAACTTTAGCAAAAACAGTTACAAGTAAAAGTTGCTGTCCACAAACTCTGTGGCAATTCTTATTCAGTTTCCCCCTGAGTTGAAAATGTGTCAAGGCACCTCTATTGCATTTCCAGATAACCAAGTGTAATTGCCTTTTTTGTGTGACTTGAACCAGCCTGAGCCCTCCCAAGCCTCTGGGAAGGYGTCAGAGTGTGGTTGTGTGACTGAGGAGAGTGGTGCTTTCCTCACAACCACTGCTCTGCTTTGATGTRATGGAAGCAACTTTCTTCTAGAGATACAACAACCCTCCTCCTCCCTGAAATACAGCATCAGAAATGGACTAAAATGAGCAGATTCTAACTCTATGATCTGCTGCTACATAGGCACATGTTAGGGCTAAAGGGCAAAATTCATAATGAAACCATGTGCTGACAACCTACACACTATCTCTCTCCTAAATCTCTACCAGCCTCTGAATGCTGCTAGGAAATGTTTCTGCATTAGCAGCCTTCTCCTCCTCTCCAAACATCTCCTGTACTCTCTCCAGACTTCACTGAGTTACTCTGTTTATCTTTGAGTAAGAAGTAACAAACTCAGAAAGTTTCTTCTGCTTTCTAATAAACTRTACAATAAAAAGTTAGCTGATATTTGTGGCATCAGTGCTGCAGATTCAACTAATTGCCCAGAGGATGTTGCAGGTCCCTTTATATATCAATTCAAAGTGTGCTGGAATACAGTCCGTTTTTAGGATTCATTACATAAATAAGGTTAACAAACACAAAGCCTGTGCTTTCCCCCAGCAGTGAACTGGAGGGGTTTTTACRTGCCTGAGAAAATGAAGCACTGTACATAGAAATGTTGTTGTAGCTTTAAATAAAGCTCCCCCAATTCACTGCACGCTCTCAGGGACAATTTAAATCAATGAAATACCGTTACAAAGTGGTATGTAAGCAATGAGATACAATTAATGCGTTTATAGCCAGATGATCGGCAGATATGCATTGAATGGGGCTGAGCTAATCTGACTGGATGGGAACGAGCTGGCTGTGGCAGGAAAGTGTGGATAAAGATCTTCAGGGACGACACTGCATCCTAACTTGCCCTGGAATCAGCCCATTTACAAAGGGAAAGACAACATCTGTGGCTTCAAAAATCACCTTGCCCCGGTCCTGCCAACTTCTGCCTTTGCAAAAGGCTCCTCGAGATGAAGAACGGAAAGTGAATTATTCTGAACTATTTTGATCTGTTGAGCTTCACGCTCGCTCCCCTTCTGCCAACACCACCCCCTGCTTCGATAAACCCATCCAGACACAATAAATCCCGAAGAAGGAAAGTTTCTTGCAGCTGGAAAAAGCAAACGTTAATTAAGGCTTTGAATGAGCGTTAAAGCCCAGCAGCCCCCGGCCTCCCCTGCCCGCACCGCCTGAGAAACCAGCGCCGGTTCTCCCATTCAAAATGGGAGCAAGAGCCACGCTTCTGGGAGCGTTTCAGCAGCGCCCACTGG
>JACDOX010000032.1:4264124-4333752 GCA_014549065.1 Cardinalis cardinalis
AAAAAAAAAAAAAGAGGGGGGGCACAACTCAAAACAAAATCGGGGGTAAAAGGGGGACATTTTGATGCATTTTGACTCACTGCGAGAGATTTGCTCCTCTCGGAGGCTCAAATCGAGACTTGTTTTCCTCCCGGCATTTCAACTTTGCATCCCCCGGCCCGGAGCATCCACCCCTCCCACCGCGCCCGCGGGAGGGAAAAACCCAAACCCAAAACCCTTCTGCGAGGGACCGGCGGAAATCAGTCCGCGCTAAAAAATAAATAAATAAGATAATTGACAATGCCCATCGATCGCTGCGGATTTTCAAGCTGGAGGGATAGAGGGAAAAAAAAAAAAAAATCCCCCCGATCCGGCGGTACCTGCGGACGGAGAGCAGAGGAGCCGCCCGCGCGCCTGGACGCGGTGCCCGCAGCCGGGAGCGCCCGGAGCGCTGCGGGCGTGTGTCCGTGTGTGTCCGTGTGTCCGCGTGTGCCCGCCTGTGCCCGCGTGTGCCCGGGGGTGCGAGCCAGCAGCCGCCCTTACCGGAGCCCTCGGGCGCGGGTCCGCGGCGCCGCTGCCCTGCCGGGTGCCCGCCCGCCGGCGCGGAGGCTGCGCGGCTCCGGCTCCGCCGCTCACTCCGCCTCGGCCATCGCCGCCGCTGCTCCGCTCCTCCGGGCTCAGCACCCGAATTTCTCTTCCCAATATTCCGACCGCCGCTATACAACAAAAGCTTTCTCTTTACCAAGACAGTAGTAATACGTCCCAGGGTAAACCGGATGTGAAATAGGCTGTGACTTCATGCCAGAGAGATTTTATTTTAGAAAGGAAGGTGGTACCAAGCTCTCATCTAGAGACCAATCCGCCCATTTTTTATATGCAGCACAATTTAACTTCCAGTGCTCTCGCCCTAATCCCTTTCTCTCTGGCTGCAGACTCAAATCCTTCTACAATCTGCAGCATTATTATTACTGGGGGGGAGGCTGCGCGGCCGGGGGAAGGCTGCGCTGAGCATCTTTAGACACTCGCAGTTTACAAAACAGTCTATTTTAAGGGTCGTACATTAAAAATATAACCGATCTGCGTTAGCGTTCAACCTTTGATCGAATATTTAGTCGCGGCATAAATATGAATGAAGGCTGGCCAGGGGTGTAGAGGATGCAGCACTACGCGCGTGTGCCTATAGACTGTGTGTACCTATAGGGACCAGGCGGCAGAGCACGGCTGTAGGCACACGGGCACAGAGATGCTGTGCAATCCTAACTGAACGCAGGTAACACGCATTTTGGGCGAGCCCCGTAGGAGATCGGCGGCGGGAGCAGGCGCCTCTCCCCCACTTCCACGCGCCTTTAGCGGGCAGGTGCCGCATCTGCCCGGCGCGGTCCCGGGGCTCGGCCAGGGCTGCGCTCGGGGGCTGCCAGCCCCCGCTCGCTGTCCCGCTGTCCCGCTGTCCCTCGGGSCCCCGCCGGGCACCGGGGCCGGGACATTCCCGGCAGAGCCCGCGGAGCGCCCGCTCGGTCCCGCGGCGGGGGAGCYGCGGCTCAGCGCGGTGCCTGCCCTGCCCTGCCCTGCCCCAGCCGCGGGACAGACGGACACAGCCCTGCCCCACACGGACGTCACTTTAACCCCCATGCACACCTCCTCCCCTCAGACGGGAGCGAGCTGGGCGAGCCCGGCGGGCGCCGGCACTTGTGCGCAGAGCAAGGGGAAAGTTGGATGCATCAGGTCCGGGGAGCTGTCGGTGTGCGGGGAGCGCGGGCAGCGCTCACCTGCCCAGCACAGGCTGCCGTGCMTTTAGCTCGAGGCGCCTCTCACCAGCTCCGAGCCTCCTGCAGAGATATCAGACTCCGCTGCCASGAGCACGGCGTGGTCAGCTGTCCTTGCTCTGGTTAATGTAAAGATAAAATGAAGTCCTTCGTCAACAGTAGCTCTTCCTTATAAAGCACTACCAGCATCTGTGGGGGGAAAAAAATTTTCCTTATATCATATGCACCTACTGGATTTGAAATGCCATCTGCTTTCCCTCTTCTCCTTTCAACGCCATCACTGATTCAGTTTCTCTTCCTTCCTATGATGCTGCTCTGAGGAAGATCAAAATCCATATATCTTGTCAGAGAGAACCTGAACTGATATCTTATATTACAGTTAAGCTATCTRTTGCAAGCTTTATCCAGATTTTTAAATTAAATATTGCACATTCTGTGCATCCTCATGAAATGCATTATCTGTTTGTAACAGCACAAGAAGGTTTTGATTTGACCCAAGAATCCAATGACATTCATAGCTAAGGCTGGCAATAATTTCCAAGGTGGCAGTCATTTTGGATAAGTGCCTGATCTAACAGTCCAAACACTGCAATGATTTCCCTAGCACAAGGAAAACTGGAATTTTGTTTATCAGAGTCCCCTGGTGCACCAAGTTACCCAGTCATTATGATCAGCMCTGAATAGCCACAGGTTATTTTAAAAGCTTGCAACAGACTTTGTTCTTAGTTTCTTGGCATTTCCAATGTGGTTCATCTCATTTTGATTCAAGGCTGCTAGCAGTGCACAGAAAAGTAGGGAACAGAAAAACTACCCACTTCCCAAGGAAATGATAAGTAGCAACTTTGCAAATCACTGTTGCATAGACGTAGTCTTGGTGGCTAGAGGGATTTTTTTCAGATATGCAACGTTTTCACCTTCATTTGCTCTTAGCTAACACAATTTACTGGTTTTGTTCTTCCACTGAAGCACAAGAGAGCTTTGCTTAAGTAACGAGTAAACCGAGGTGAACTCAGCTGAGTTTACAAAAACAACAGAATGGATTTTTATTGAAGTACATGGACATTTTGTGGCTGTAAAGCCACTGAGATCCCTTCCCCTGTCAATAATAATTGATTGCATTTTTAAAATGTCTTTAAACTATTTTTTCTAGATTAATAATATATATTTACAAAAATAATTAAATATTCAACATAGCTTTCATATTTCATTTTGTCCTTCATAACTCATGGACAAAGAAGTTGTAAGTATATTTGCTCTGTGTTTGTCAAAGGCAGCTGGACAGAGAGATGAGCTGAAAGGTGGGTGACTGAATGGACAGAGATTCATGTACCTCTGTGCACTGAAATCTGAGCAGCTGGAAAGATGAAGCAGTTTCAGAGCCCATGAGACRCAGCCTTGCATCCAGTAGTGCTCTTGACTTCATATAAACAATGGCAAGTTTTAGTTTACTAAAGTGTCAAGGGTTACACGTGATGTTCTTTGCATTTTTGCCTCCATGGACACAATTGCTGTGTGCCRAAGGATTTTATGTTTTCCTGAGTTTTCACTGGGTGAAAATATTGACCTAAAATTGGAAGTTGCTCATTCTCTCTCTAATTCGCATCTGCTCAGAAAGTAGGACAAAACTATTTTTCCTCCATGGCTGAGATTCCTGTCCATCAGTGCTCACATGTAACCCAGATTTTATCTTTTCCTTTCAAAAGCTGTTATCGCAGTTATCATGTCATTCCATAGTAAGCACTAAAAATATTTGGATGTAATCAAACAAATAGGCTGGTTTATGGGTTGTGTTATCAAAACAACTGCTTTAAAAAAAATAAAAGAAAATACAAATTGTTTTTACCAGCAAAAGKGCTCTTTTGAAGGAAAAAAGCTAAGTGTCTTGCAATTCTTACTTTTTTCCTTTTCCATCTGACCTAATCCAAACATGACTAGGGGTAATGCATTTATCAAACAAGTCCWTCTGAGGATTTCAGGCACCTAACTTAAGAGAATATCTTTGAAAATCTCAAGCTATATATAGGAATGTGCACAGAACCAGTGAGTCTTAGGGTCATATGATTTCATTGCTGAACAAATTGTTCAAGTGAGAGAGGAAAGACGCCTTTGAACACACGTCTCCAGGTAACTCAGGTGATGTGCATCTCTGCAGCTTTACRGGCACATTTGGAAAAGGGAGATGTCAGGCAGATGTGTTGTTTTCAAGRCAGCTTTATGACTCCATAAAGTTTTCAAAAAGAGTTTATGTCTTTCATGTTACACAGGAATGTAGAACTATATCCTTTATAAACAATATTATTAAATATCAACAGTCAGCCAAGGCGAGCCTGGCACAGCTCTGTGCAACGCTTTGAGCCCCAATGTTAGTGCAAGGGATTGGTAGCAGTGAAGTTAAACCAATTGAATCCTAATTTGGTAAAATATATTTATTAAATAATGGATTAAAATTGACATGGAGAAAGATTTTCAGCATAGAACTATTTTTGCTTTTAAATTTTTAGTATGCACTTTTTGAAGTCTGGTCTATTCCTTTGGTATATACTCATATTCATATATATAGTATTTAAATAGGTCACCTGGAAAGAATATATTTTTTCAGTCTTGTGGTTTTTATCATATTTTTCTTTGTGTAGGCAAAATATACATATGTTTTATTTTAGTTTAGGAATATATAAAACAACTGAAATTCCGTAGCAGAACACTTTGACACAATGTGTCCTGAATAGCCAAGGGATTTGAATAAAGCAAATGAAACTCAGAGATTTACTGGCATACAGCAGATCAGATGAAGAATTAAAACAGAAAGACCATCTGCTCCAAAGCTTTGAGCTCTGTTATTTACAAGTCCTGCTCGTGTGATTAAATGGAAATATTTTGTAAAATATATGACTCCAATTTGATTTCTGTTTTAATATGTTGCAGTAATATATCAAAAGCACAGTTGTTAACTTTTTAGTAGACATAAAAAATCAGTGGCTTAATTTTTTCCCCCTTTAATTTATAGCCACAGTRAAGAAAATGGGACATATACTTGCCACTTAGAGGTGGAATTTTGTTTTGTTTTGTTTTTGTAAAAGGCAAGTGATGATATATAAAAAAGCTCATTCTTTTTATTCCTCTTTCGTTTTAAAATAAGGTTTTATTCATAATCTCCTTCCTCTTCAAAAAAATTAGTGGGTAGAGAAAAAAGAGTAGAAACTTTCAGGGAAATGCAACTGAGATTCTTCATGAAAACAAGTTACACTCTTTTCAAAAGTGTCAGTTTCACTTACAATGTCCATTGAAGACATTTCTTTCTAGAACTGTGTGAAAATTGGAAGTAGCACTTATTTGAACCCATTATCTATTAAAAATGGAATAAAGAGAAAAAATAGCTGATGCCCAGAAACTTAGAGATGATGACTGTCTCTTGAGTTTTAAAGTCTTTGAGTACAGTATTTCAAACAGAAAACCCAGTTACTGACAAGTTTCTCAGATTTTCTAATCCACAGAGGCAACAATTAATTATGCCTTGCCATGCTGTTGCCAAACATCACCACAAAGTTTTATCTTTAAAGCCAAACGTGGAGGATTCTTCTCTAAATAATAATAGGATTTCTTGTTTGATGTCAGTAAGGAAGAATGGAAAAATTAATCTATTTTCTAAAAAACCCATTGTGGAATTTACAAAAAACCACRAAAAGGAACAAAGGTCACAACTTGGAGCTTTTGGGGATTACAGGAACTTGTAAATGCAGTGGTGATCATTGAGGAGATCTTTGTCAGGAGGCTTTTCCTCCAGCAGCTGGATTTATCTGCAGTGGAATACAAGCACCATGTGGGGTTATCTCCTACACTCTCACTCTGCTGCTGAGGYGACGTCCTGGCCAGAGATCTGCAGTCCCCTGGAGCTTTCACAGCACAAGTTCTGCTGTCCTTAAACAGCAAGGCAGCTCTCYCCACAGAAAGGGAGGTGTGGACTCCTGGCCTTGTGCTGTGGCAATCAAAAAGAAGTGAATAATTTTGTGGCTTCCTGTCCTTCCTGCTCTGCAGATGGAAGAAAAGATTTGTTTAGGACTCAGATCTCAGAATGATGACTTGCAGTTTGMTATGCTAATGACAGGTCATGTTCCTATGGACCAATGAATTCACCTGTATCTTCATAGTTTCTTAAGTAACAATACTGATGATTTTTTCCTGAAGTTGGATAAGACAAAAATCTGCGAAAGGAGAAGTTCTAGATTACTCAAAATTCTTGAATGCCTACACTTCTTTTCTTGAAAAATATTATTAAACCATACAATGTTTAGTGCATTAAGAAGCCTTGATACGATTGTTTGAGGATAAGGAAAATTAGTGACTATGAAAGGAATGGGAGTAAATTGAAATAAATATTTACAGAAATAAGAAAAAAGAAAATATATTTTACAAAATTAATAAAAGATCTTTAATAAAAACTTCAGTTCACCTGTCCTTCTATAAATACTTGTCTTTGATTGAACTAGAAATGTAGAGTCAGAATATCTCARTCTRTATTCAGGTAGATGCTTAAAACATRTTTAAATCCATCCCTTCTCAGCCAAACCTTTCAGAATCCACTTAARGCCATGGGTCATAAATATTCTTAAACTTAAATGTGTCCCTCTAGGCTGAATTTTGCTGCTTTGCAAGCCAAATACTCTGCTGACTTCTCAGGTGACTTTAGACACATTTACTCTCTCTGCCTGTCTCTGTGCCTGTGTCTGGACTGYGAGGAGTGCAGCTGGTGGAGGTCAACCAGCCCAAATGCCTGCAGATTTCAGTGGGAGCAGTGCTGAGAACTTTCCTGGACTATTTGCTGGATCTTCGCTGCAGAAATGAAGCCACAGAGGTTTGTGGAGCAGAGGTAAGGCACACATTGCCTTTTCAGGAGCTGGATCCCTCCCCAGTTTGGGGCACAGAGTTCCCCTCACCTGCTCCTCCTGCTCCCTCACTTCCTAGGGATGCTGACCAGGAGACTCCTAAGATGAATTTGCCTTCCAGTTGGGAGCACCATGCACTCCCTGGCTGCTGGTGTCACTGCATGGAGCTCTGCTTGCACGCCCTGTCAGAGCTGCCCTGCCTGCACTGTCCTGCTCCAGAGGTCCAAGGCTGCTGCAGAAGCAGCCACATGAATATTGCAGTCATATTCACACTTTCAAATGTAATTTTTGCATGACCTGCTTAGTGCTAAAAAGTGTAGTGAGGGATAGCAAATGGAGAATACACTGGGGCAATCATTAACAAAGGGATGTAATTATATGATTTTTAGCTTAGCTTTTGCATTCATCTCTTCTATAGTCCTTGTCCAAAAGACAAATCTTCTTCATTTTCCACCTATTTTAAAGTTATTTATGTTTAGCTTTATATGTACTGAAATTACATGGGCAAAACCTGTGTAATTTTCCCAGAACAGCTGTGCTGGGAAATTGAAGCTCCAGGTGTTGGTGGCAGCATTTAAAGACAATAGAGGAGCAGAGTATGGTAGATGGAAGCCATTCTTCTGCCCAGGGATCTTTGTTTCTACTCATTTTCCTTCTAAGGTGGGTTTCTCCTGATTTATTTTCTGGTTTGTGTTGCTTGTTTTTTCCTGCTACAGATTAAATAGTGATTTATATGTTTTGAATTTCCTTGCAGAGCCCCTGGTGTTAGGCAGAACTTAAATTTTGATGTTAGCTAGAGAGCTGCTTGATGAACTTTTATTTTTTTTTCTTGTTCATTGAACCACACTGATTCAACTACAATTTCTATTCCATCTATTTAATTAATAGAAAAATACCTCACAGTTGTTATATTTATATGGCAAGTTTTTCAACATCAAATCTGCATTTGCAATAGTTTGCATGGATGCTTATATTATACTGGGAAATGATTGTTTTCATCCAGAAGCAGACAAAATAATCRCTGGGCTATAGAGTCAAACCCCCAAACAATAGAAAATCAATATTTTTGGACATTATTAATRAATGTAAATATTAGTTGGAATTGAAATTGTTTTATAATCTAATTCTGCCCTTTATTCTAAGGGAGGGCTCTACCAGTACAATTTCTGAAGGTCTGTGATAATCCAAGATGATCCAAGTGATATTTTTGAATGCAACCAAGTAGTTTTTTGCTGTTGAACAGTATCAGCAGTGTTGTAGGTGTAAGGATTAGGTGCTCAGTACCTGTACCCAGCCCAGCTGAGCTGAGTTCAGCTGGGTTGTTGCAGCTTGGTCTGGTCCCTGCCCACCTCCCTGGTCAAACAAACTGGGAGCAGATACAAGCAGGGAGGCCTGCTCRGGTAAAATGTGAAATGAGCCAAGTTCATGTGAACCCATATTCAGCATTCATAGTCTTTACTTGCTGCTTCCATAAAAACCCTTCATATTTACCAAGTCTTTGCTGCAGGGGTATTGGTGTGCATTTTTACCTCTTTTGAGATTTTGTGTCCCAGCATTAATTTGGTTTTGGTTTAGAACTTGAATTGTTGCTTATGCAAATTAGCAAGYGTGTCTGCATGGAAACTGGGCCTCCTAGGTCAGTATTGGTTCCCTAAAAAGGATTATTGAGCCTTTTCTCTTCTTACTGCTGCCAGTCAAGAGCAAAGAAATCGAAATTTGAGGAGTATTTGGGCTAACAGTTACTGGTCTGACTGGGAGGGAAGCCACTTTTTCACTTGTGTTCTGCTGTGGGGAAAAGAGGTCTGTATTTTTGGGAGTAACTTGCTGGCATGGTTATGGAAGCATCCTCTTGATTGCCATGGTCTGCTCTTCGCAAAGAGAATGAGACTGCACAGGCTTTGGACAGCACAAAGTTATTATTGGCAATRTTTCACAGACTGACAAAAAAGTTTTCATGACTTTCTCATTTTGTGGTAAGGTAACCACTAAAGCAGTTCATTTTCACAGTAAAACTGTTTTGCAGGTTATTAAAGGCAGGGTTCATCTCCCCCATCTTCAGCTGTGATTAATTAGATTAAAAGCATAAATGCAATAAAAGTCTGTAAAGTCAGACCTATAAAATATTCCTTCTGTTTTGTAGCAGCTTTGGTGAGTTGTGCTTTTCACACTTTTTAAATTTGTATCTCATCAGTTGAGAGTTTGAGGACAAATATGCAATACAACAATATTTTGACCCTGAGCAATGTGTGATTCTGCAACAATACCCTCTGTTTTTTCGGAACAAAACCCCAAACTATATTGGTGTATGGGATCTCTTTATACAAAATTAGAAAAAGTRTGTAAACTAAATATAATTGCTGTTATATAGTGAAAAAATACTGCTGTCAACAATGAAAGGAAAAGAAAATCTGTTTGGAAAAATGAGTGCTAAAATTGGATTATAACTTAAAGTATTATTTACCCAAATAGATTTTTACTGAGTTATAAGGAGAGACAGTTTTTATCATTAGGGTGAATGGATGCATTTATTTCAGTATGCCAAGATAATACCTTCAGAGCAGCTTCTTTGACAGAAAAGATTTTTAAAGACCACTGCAATGAGGAATGACTGACAATATGAGCAGCACAGTAAAGGGACCTCATTAGTTTTTTACAGGAGGAAGAAATTGAAAGCTGAAGCTCTCAGAGGGCAAGAGTCAGGCAATGTAACAAGGAAGTCCTTATCAGGTTGTGTCTGTTCATTTACTGTATAGCAACCACTGCAGGTGAAATTCAAGTGAGAGGTGTCTGGAGGTACTGCCGAGAAATGTGAAATATGTTTGTGAGATGTCCAATCCTCACAAAATTATCAATTAAAGAATTCAATGTAAAAATGCAAAGATCCAGACAGAGCTGTCCTGATAATGAGTAAGAAGCAAATACTTYTTAACTATAAGATGTTCTTGTTTGATGGCAATGATGACATCATGGTAAGAAATAAATATCAATATCAGATGCTCATATGTCACTCATACAGTAGGAATAACTTGGAAGGCTTTTAAATTCTGTAGTTTGGAAGCTGTGCTTTACAGTAGGAKTGAAAATTTAAAACAATAGCAAGGATTCAGAACTGAAATGGCATTTCAGGTAATTCTACTCCATTTGTATTACATTTACAAAATTAAAAAAAAGGAAACAAACCACCACAGAACAAAATTTACGTTGAAGCTCTTTAAATTTGCTGGAAAATATGCTGGATTCTTCTGTTATTATAACCACATAAAAGAGTTTTTCCAGTGAAAAGATGGGGACAGGCAATTCACAGAAATGCACAACAGGCAAGCTCTCTTCAACTTGTCTTAACACAGATTTACTGCTGTGGAAGAAGAAACATTAAAGCAATGAAAACTATAATCTTTAAAAGATCCTGAAGGGTGAATTGTCATYCTTTTCCTCTCTGACCTTCAAATATAGTATCTACATGTGTTCTCTACTCCTTGATAATTCTGTCAGGCTATTGTAGTGTAGAACAGTCCCACACAAAAGGGGTGGTTTATGCCCTGCCAGCACTGATRGAAAGTTTTATTTCAGATTTTCTTGCCTCAGCACCAGGCAGCCTTGGTCCCAGCATGGCCTGTGCAGAAGCATTTGTGTTTCAGCAAGGGAGCAGGGCTTTACACYCCTGAGCTAATCACAAGTGCAAAAACAACCTGTGACACCTGAGAGCATCCATTCGTTGGCATCTATGTTTCACGAGTGCAATCATGAGACATAAACTTGCTAAGTGAAGGAAATTTGGTAGTAAAAAGTATAGCAAGCAAAATAAAGACAAGGCTTGCACAGAAGAGAATCAGCAGAGGTGTAAACACCACAGTAGGAGAAGCAAGATGTGAAACAYTCCTGATGCAGCTACTGCTCCCTTGAAAATATGGGGTAACACATGTGCTTCTGAATTAAGCTGAGAGTAAATCTAACCAGGAAAACACCTTATGAATCTTGCTGTAACAAAATCTGGAGAACTGAAAGTCAAAGCTATGAAATACTGTCCAATGTGTTTTGGAAAAAAAAATTGCAGCTCTATTAGTGGGTCTGGTCTTGAACTTTGCATCCATCATTTTTTTAAGCCAGAATGTTTGTTAAATTCCTCCACAGAAATTGCTCTTTAAAAGAGCATTAACATTATGTAATTTTAATACATGCATTATATGCTCAATTCCTAGTCTTAATCTCCCTGCACCGTTCTTCAGCTATTAATATGTTTAGTTAAATAAGTTCTTATATTGGGCTAGAGATGTAGTGAGTGCATGCCATGGATGAATTATGGAAGCAATTTAATATTCTAAACATTTATTTATATCACAACATTTTTCATCAACTCAGAATTCACAGTTGTTTGCTTAGAATAGAAACTACTCACAAATCAGGAAGTAAATCAAGGTTTCTGAAATTCAGTGTCAGTGTATGGAAATTGATGTTTAGCCATTACAAAGGATCAAGACCTTATTCTYGGCCTGGTTTTGATGGTGTAACTATAGCTGCACTTATATCTTATGCCCTRGGTTATTAAGGATCTCTCTAAATCAAAGCTTGGGGAGCTCAGTAAGTTTGATTTATCTTGGATGCTCATTAGGCAGAAAATGGGTATGAACTTGCTCTTAATGAATGCAGTTATAAGTGTCATTTCTGCCTCGGCCTTTTATGTGCATTTCCAAAGCCTTGAGTTGGTGTGCAGAGGAATTAATATATTGACTTGCTGGGGATATTGGCACTTGTCTTGCTGCCACTTCAAAGCCTCTTTCAAAACTCTTCAGAAGATTAGCACCAGGCATGAGTAGACAGATAACTAACCTTCCCAGGAAAATGTGTGTGTCTTTTAGGAGCAGCTTTGCAGGTATTGTGATTTTTTTTTGTAAGACTATCAAGAGAAGTATAAAAACGCATACACTCAAAATATCCTGATCTTCAGTGTCTCCAGGATTTCAAGTCATACTTCATAAACAAGAAAATCTCTAGCATTAAACATTGACTTAATGCTAGAGCTTTTTCCAGCAAAATTATTATTCTGCATCTACACTTTACAAACACAGCTTTTGACTAGACACCTAATAAAATCAAGCAAAAAGGAAATACATGAGTTTATAAAACAAATTCTTTGTAACCTACAYTGGTTCTTTTTAAAACAAGAAAAATAAATTAAAAGAATCTCTTCTTTTTATTCTTCCTATCAGTGCCTGGACACCTGCTGACATTCATGTCCAGTCAATAAAGTCAGTAGCAGAACAAAGCACAGGAACTGATAGAAAATGTGAAGCTTTGTTTCTGTTTCTTTCCCTTGCACAATCACATCTTTACACCAGCCAAACCTTTTTTTTGTTTTGTTTTTGCCAYATATTTTTGTGTGACTGTTTCTCCCAAGTTCAAGGAAAAAGACTCTTCACATACCAAATGAGAATATTAACTGTCAATACCAGTTATTTGTGTGTCAAGACATAAAACTGGTACGGATTGTCAAGCTGCTAGTTCATGGTGTTATTTTTCATCTGCTCAATGAAAACTTAAATTATGAAGATAATATGGATGAGATTTCAATAAGCAGAAAATAATGTCAACTTTCTTCCCTTGCTAAAACTTCAAGACCTCTCTTAGTAAGAAATTCAGTTTGCACCTCTAAGCTGGGCTTATTTTGCCCTTGCAGTGTTTGTCTCAGTCCTTATCTCAACTCATGAACACTTTGTTGACTTTCTATTCTCTCCTCTGCCCAGATGTGGCAGGGAAGGGTGAGCAAGGAGCTTTGATGGGTGCCTGGTGTTGGGCCAGTGTCAAACCACAACATCTACAAACAGAATATATCAGTAAATATGCGGGTTTGACTCTCTTAGAGGGTATTTTTCCACTTAGAATTGTTATGYTTCTGTGCTGTTAGGAGATGTTTATGTAAAAATTCATCATTAAATTTTAAGTTTATAAACAGAATAGGGTTTATAATCTATAATGATATGYGCAAGATTTTTTTAATTATGTTAATGGAACTTTAACAATAATGGCGAATCTCTGAGACATTTAAAGATTTACTSAGTCAAAATTATGCATTCACATTTTATTTCAGTTGTTATGTCTAACAGACATAAAAAGCTCTAACAGAGACTAAATAAAGTAGCAATCTTGATAGTCAGTTTAAAGCATGACCATAGGCTGCTTTTGGTATTCAGTTTRCACAATCACATCCAGGTTTTTAAGGTCTAAAAACACTTAAAAAGGAAAGTCTTTTTTAAAGATGAATATGAAAATCTTTTCCCATCACCTTTGTTACCAATATCTTCTCCTCAAAATGGATTCAATGACGTTACAGTGCCCTCACACAGTCTTGGAGGACTTCATATTTTAAGCAGGTTAAAAATAAATCAGCCAAATCATTCTGCCTTTGATATCRGTGAACATTTTTCCTCTTGGTTTCAGTTGTGTTGGTGGCCTAATTGGTTGGAAAGTTTTCAAGACTTAGAGTTGTTTTGTCAACAGCATCTCTGAGAAGAGGCTGGTAAGCCCCAGCATTGCTGGAGGCATCAACTGCCAGGACATTTAGGAGGTCTGGACCTTGTCTTTAGGCATTGGGCTTTTTGTTTGTTTGGGGTGGATGGATATTTTTTTTTTTTAATATGAATTTYACCATATGCCCAGAAAACCCAGTTTTCCTGTGAATAGGTCTAAGCAGGTCARCAAAATAAGAACCCTTACATTTCAGTGCTGAAGAATATTATTAAAATACAGTAAAGTGTGACTAAGTATTTTCAGATTAAGTCTCATACCAGAGTAATGTTATTCAAAATAAAAGTCTGGCAGATATTAATGTCATTGGTCTAATCACACAATTAAAGATGCTGAAATGCATATTGGTTTTTCAGGATGAGATGCAAATGACATAATAAATAGATTGAAATTGGGCTGTCTATAATTAAACCAAAACAGAAGTCTTTAAGTGCTTCCCAATTTTAGTCAATGGCCAGGTAGAAGTGTTCAATTTGGGTACAAAATACTTATTGCTTGATTCCCTGATTATAGAGTAGGATAATTAGAGACTGATGAATGATTTATTAGCTCTCTTAAAATACATACCATCACTTCCATTTAAGCTTCTACTCCTGTTCACTTGCTGAGCTAAGTATAGATTTGAAGGTCTGAGGGCTTTGCCAGAGATAGTATTGTCTATATTTATAACAATTTTAAAAAGATACCAGTCAGTATTTTAACAGGTATTCTTCATTAAGCTTGTATTCTATTCTCTGCCAGTCTCATTCCTATTCTGTGCTCAGCACAGTCAAGTCTGAGCACCTGTGAGAGGTGAAGTAGCAAACACCAGCAGTGCCTGGATGTTTCCATCTGCTCTGCTGGGGCTCCAGCTSTGCTGGCTGGGGCAGCRAGGCAGCCCCTGGAGGGGCAAACCTGGCTCTGCTCCTGAGCTTCTGGGTGCCTGGGTTGTGCAGCCAGGCTGGAGATTCTCATCCCCTGGGCTGGGAGAGCCACTCCAGACTGAGCTGGGGCCAGGAGAGGGTCAGAAAGGGAAATCTTTCCAAACACATCACCAGCACAGCCACTCTCTCCTTTGGCCTTCAGCCCAAAGCACAGAACTTAAAGTATGAAAATAGTCCCAGTTAATAGTATAATAAAGTATAATATATAATAAATATCACATATATATACTATTTATTATATATATKAAATATATAATAAATAACATATAATACTGGGACATGTAAATAGTCCCAGTTAGTTCAGAGGAGCTGACACTTGAGTGTTTTACTGAACTGAAGCATCCGCCTGGATCTTTTKTCTTTGATTGTCTTGTGTTGTTTCTATTTATGTAATAGATACTTTTAATTTCTTAACTCCTCTGTGCAGTGTCAAAGATAAATGGCAAATATAAAATTCATAGGGATTGTGTAAAGGATTTTAAATATTTCAAATTGTAGTTAAGATCTAACAGAACATAATCCATACTCTATGATAAAGTAAGAAATGGATATTTCTSCTGGGTTGAAATTTTATTAGCTCAAATCCAGTTGTGTCATTACATGATTCTGTTGTACCATTGTGCATAAAAATTGTGTTTAGAACAGTCTTTAGTTGTCAGTATCTGCCCTTTGAAGTAGATGTGGACCTGCAGGATGCATGTGCACAGAATCCTTGGGGTTGGAAGGGACCTCAGGGGATTGTCCAGTGCAAGGGAGGGTCACCCAGAGCAGGTGACACAGGAACTCAGCCAGGTGGGTTTTGAATCTCCAGAGATGAGACATTCAAAACACATATATGTATGTAAATGTAGCAATATGAGTGTGTAAATGTCGGCCTCATTTGATATTTTTTATTAATTTGAAAGCAAACTGATATGAACATCAGATCTGTAGCCATGATTGCTGAAAAACAAGAATAATTTTTATAAATTAATAKTAAGAGCTGCAGGTCACAGTTGAATTTATCTTTGACAAGAAAACCTTGGCTGCAGAACCGAATTGTGAAGTCTCTTCCTGGAGTAAGTAAACAGTGAAACAATCTCTGATATGTTAAAGTCAGCAGTGGTTTTGAGCCCACCCAGAAACTGTCGTTTGTATGGTGAAATCTGAAAGGATCTGGCAAATGATTTTGGCACTTGAAAATTTCTAATTGGGAAAAAAGACTAAACAGAGCCAATACATTTCCTCTTACTATYTCTCCCAAGTAGGGAGTAACATCCAACAGGGCCTGAAGCCTACTCTAGTGCCATGAGCAGCCATCAGATCACCAATATCCCCTGTCCTGACTTTGAGGTGATGGCAGAGCTGCTCCCCAGGCTGGCTTTGCTGGCAGAGCCCAYGTGCAGGGGGTGCCTGCTCTGAACTGGTGCCAGCCTGGAGCAACTTCTCCTCCACAAACAGACAGAGAGGCTGGGTGCAAACTCAGGGTCTAAAAATGCCCTGGCTCTCAATACATTGCACAGGGGGAGGAATAACAGGGAAGCTATTTTGCTGAGATCCGCTTTCTTTTAAGCATATTTTAAGGAGAAGGCAAAGCCACTTAGCAGACCAACTCTCAGAGAGTGCCCTTGCTGGAAATGTTTCTGCTTTTCAGAAGGGGATGCTGCGCATGYTAATATGCTGGTGCAGAGCTCAGCTGGGGGAGATGGGTAAAGCAGAGGAGCAAAGACCTTGTAGGGAGGTTATCCTCCTTCRGGAACAAGTCCTCTGAAAATACCTGCCATTTGGGGCAGCCTGATCCACTGCAAAAGAGAGATTTTCCTCTGCAGAAGCCTCTCCCTAAGCTCCAGGGAGAAGTAATTTCTAGCAGGGATGATGAAGCAGTATCCAGTAAGGGATGTGCTGTGCTGGGAACAGGAGATCAGTCCTGCCTGGGGTTTGGGGGTGGGATTCAAGGAAGGCTGGTGAGCCCTGAGAGCCCTCTGGCAGAGCTGGAGCTTGTGTGCCGGGGCTGAGAGCTGGGCTGGAGGAGCTGGGTGGAGCCGCTCACTCCGCACTGGGAAGTTCTGTTTCTCTGTTAGGAAGGTRTTTAAATTCACTTGGCAGTCTAAGCACATGAGTTCTTTCTGGAAAAGGTTTACTGCTGAAGGTTATGCTGTGCTTTTCATTAAGTCACAGAGTTTTAAGTGTTAGAGTTCTGGATAGTAAAACAAGTAATTTCTATTGASCATGGTCCGCTAGAAACTGGATTCTTTTTAGGTAGGGATAGTTTATCACAGTTCTGCTAATCTGTTCTGTAGGCAGGAGAAAATGTTGCAGCATCTTGATTTCTTTACTGCATATCAGATATATTCTACCTCACCTATTTTTTTATCTGATTTTATATTACAATGGGAGCACAGTCTTTAATCATCCATCTCAGTTCTCAAACATCTCTGTGAGAGAATAGAGAAAGCTGTGAATGGCATTGTGGCAAATATTATGCTATAGGCATTGTTTTAAGATGGAGGCCATTTTGACAAGTAAGAATATATTTTTTACAGTGTTTACTATTAGTTAATTTCATTAATTTCTGAATATATTCTTCCTGTACAGTATCAGCCTCCTCTCCTTTGAAATACATAAAGCAAGGGAAATGACAAACAATTTCCACATTAACCTCAGGAAACCAAGTGTTGGTACTAAAATGCATTTTCATTTTATTTGGGAATTACAATTTTTTGTGAATAACATTTCTCCTTACTCCAAGAARATATTAAAGCAATAAGGAAAATGGAATCTTGGATGGGAAAATTAGTCACTTCTAAGAATAAAACTTCCCTTTGAAAATGGGAACTTTAATTATTAATCACCTCCAGACACTGTGCCCCAGAGGTTCTATGAGTTTTTCTTTATTTGATTATATACATTTTTAACTGATTAACCAATTTTTTTRTTCTTCTGAGTCATAAATTAAGGCACCTGCTGATTAAAGTGGAATTTATCAAGTGTAGGACAGCCTCTTGTGACAAAGCAGTTTAAAGAGCAGAGAAATAACAYGAACTGTTGCATTTTAAAATGCTGAACAAATAGTTCAACAGAGGAATTTTCTTCTGTTTCTCACACATGCCTTTACTGAAGACTGAAAATTTCCAGGCAGAGTCAGAATTCCTTTTTTTCAGCTTCTCTGTTTTTGTTTAAAGAAACTGAAGATAAAGAGAAGAATTTTTTTCTCCCCATCCCRAGCTGTTTGAGGGTCTCTTAGTTTTCAATTTGATATTGTCCTGCCCTGCAAGCAACACCCTTTTTTCCAGCTGCAAAGGACAGCACTGATGTTTTCCATGGCTGCATTAAGCACCGCGATGGGCTGGGCACCACCACAGGAGTTGTTTCCAGGTAACTAAAGCTTGTGCTGCAGGAATGCTGATGGAAATGGATGTGCTCAGCTCCCTCTTTGCTTTGCTTGTCAAACTTCTCTGGTKTATTCCCCAAGCCTGCCTCATAATTTAAGTAGTAGGTTATCAAATACTGAAAACATTAAATGCTCTCCTCTGTGGGGTTGTGCTTGTCTGTGAGAATTTTTTAGTAGGAATCAAATAAAGCAAATATAAGAGAAGTTTTACATTTTTTTTCTTTTTATTTCTCGATTTTTACATATATTATGATTTTATCCTGAAATGAAAGCTTTCTTCAGGTCTGTACTTAATTCAGTAGCTGATGGCTGCCAAAAAATGTGCTTGTAAAAAGGTAAAGGATGTGAGATTGACCCCCTCCATTCCTATGCCTTGAGTTTGTGAAATTCAAAGTGGTAGCATCATTGGGCTTTGCAGGGTTGGCTGGCTGGCCCTGCCATTGGCAGAAAGGATCTCTGTTAAGAGATTTGGGGAAGGATTTAGTTGTTACTCAGTTTATAGCAGCTGTCAGGACCCTATCAGTCAGGCTGGCTCAATAGACTGTGGAAGCTGGAGAAGGTCTRACAAAATACTGTCCCAAACCTACCTTAAGGAGTTGAAAATCATAAGGAAAGGCTTCTCATCACAGACAGATTCATTCATTATTCAGGAGAATAACTTTTAATTGGAGAATGTATTTAATTCCTTAGCTTAGGATTTTGGCATTTTATTGAGCTATGAGATTGAGGTCAGTAAATTGATCTGACTTCTACAGAAACGGGTAGGAAGTGAGAGATGCAAAATGCCACAAGTCTGTCAGTTCAAGCAGCATAACAAGCAGTAGTGGTCAGTAATGAACATATCAGAAAAGTGACTGTGGTTTGAATCACTCCTGCTCTGATTCTCYTCTGTCTTCTCTGGATTTACTGCATGCAGTGGCACAGAGAGGCTCAGAAAGAAGTTGTATTTTTACTGCAGCAGGCCTTCATTTGCTTGGAATGTTAAATCATTTCAGAATAAACAGCAACTGAAATGACTGAAGTGAATGTAGTCCGCTAAAGAATTTTGCACTAATGATTTCTACAAAGGGAATTCAGCCTTGTTAAAAAGTATGTGAACAGTAAGAAGCAATTCTAAAGCCCTCTGATGTCAATTGAAGCCTTTCTATCTCAGAAACTCATAYATGTTTGCTTTAGAAAAGCAGCTTCTCTACAGTGGAATGCTCTCAGCAATTTCAAAAACAGCAAAGCAATTAGTTTTCTTAGGCTGGGGTTGCTGAGGCTATGTAAAAAGCCAAAATAGGAGGTATCTAAGCAATGGGTTGAGAGGAGRATGGAATAAGGGTCCTTTATGGTGGAAAATCAACTTTAGCTTTCCAATCTCTCTATGAATCTTTGTAACCTACAGTCTATCAGCAAAGTCATTAAAATAACACTAAATTTGCCATGTGATAATAATCTATATAATATTTTATCTAACTTGTTCGCTTATTATAAGCTATAATAGTTCACTTTTATTCCTACAAGCAATGAAAAGTGAATAAATGTTTAAATAAATATAGCCTATTGTGCTGAAAACTTTATGGGAAGTTGGGCTTATCTTTCTTCAATCTTTCCAGGCACCATATTATAACTTTAAACATATACCTGTAGGTTTTTCATTATTTTTATATTGTGTTTCTAGAAATAATCCTGAAGATAAAATTGGTTTTCCATGGCATAAAATACATAGTGCGCATAAGACCAGTACTTTAAATTCAATAGACAAAGTCATCTAGTTTTTTTTTTACCTGTCTTAAATGAGCATGGTTACGCCCAGACAAGAAACAGGGAATAATTTTCTTTACTCTTGACTCACAGAACACAATTAATCCCTATTGTGTAAGGGGACACAATGCAACTGGATATTCCTCCTTTTTTCTTGGTGACCCATCCAATGAACCCATTAGTGAGAGGCCCTGTTTTGTGGCTGACTGTGAAGCATGATGTACCTAAAATACACCAAAAGGCTGCAAAGAACTGTGCTTATTCCTGGGAGAAACAAATTATCAGAAATATGTTAATGGCCAGAGCTATAATAAAAGAGACAATTCTTGAGACAGAGGGACGCCTTCTATCTTGATAATAGGAATTAGCAGAATAAAGAAATTTGACTGATGATACTCAGTGTTCAAAAACAGTTATTAAAATACTAATTTTTGATCTGTCCAATAACTTCTTCCATATGTTATGGCTTCAGGTATGCACTAGACTGAGACTGAAGATGGAATGGTAGGGAATTTTTCCTCACCTGATTTTAACTCCCTACCAAATAGGTGCCTTGTCTGAGCTGCTCAGCTGGAYTTCCTCCCAGACTCCTTTCTAAGGGATAATTTTTGTCTGCTGGTTCAGACAACTGCCCCACAGTGGGAGAAGCTGGACCCAGACCAAACCTGGTTCTCCCCTGTCCCTGCTGGAGCCCAGGCTCCTGAGGAGATGGAGCTGCTTACAGCACATCTGGCACAAGGAGCAGTGAACCCTGCCCAAGAGAGGGTGCTCACCCCAAGGGTGGCACTGCAGCCCTCCTGCCACAGGAGCAAACCTTCTGCTGAATAGTCAGAGGAAGATTTTCTAATGCTCAGAGATGATGGCAATAGAACGTCTTYTAAAAAAAAAGTTGTTGCCCAAGGCAAGCTTTTATTAACATTTTGTCTGTTAGTTCAGTTCAGTGACTAAATTCATTGCTGATGGCTTACAAAGTTACTACAATAGATGTTACCCCCTTCCCTCTCCCTGAGCTGCCTGTACAAAAGGCTCCTGTGCTGCTCATTGTCCTGTCTCCCAAGGCCCACCTTCCCCAGCTGACACAGAAGGCTGAGCCACATCTGCTGAGCCACAATGGCTTATGGCACTGAGGACAGGAATAACTAAACTGTGAATTTGCTTCTACTGCATGCTACTTAACACAATAGTTAAAATCTACAGCCTTCTCTTCACAATAACAATTTTTTTTTCTGTTACACCATTTTTAGCTGGAGAGTTTAGAAGATCCCAAGTGTTATGCTTTCTAYTTCTTTAATRTAAGATATTACATAATGTATTTGCCTGCCATGCCCTTGGAAGAGGACTCCTTGCTCATTGATTGTTTATACAAAACAGAAATGCACAAGTCTCTGACAGTAAGAACCTGGCTAATCAGTGTGACATTTGCAGAAGTAATCAGGGATTACAGAAGGACATATAGAGATTGAGCTCAAACTTCCCATTACACAATATCAATGCACCCAGCAGAGGTACAGAACTAGAACTTAGGGGGAAATTTTGCAAGTAGCCCAACTTCAGTTTTTGAAATCTCTGTAAATTTGACTCTTCACCTCCTAGTTAGCTTTGGCAGGGTTAGCTTTTTTCCTAGCATCTCCTTGCCTTAGTCACTCCTCTGGTTACAGCTTGGACTTGCCCGGAGACCAGCTGAATGTTAGAGGTTTCCTCTAAGCTGATCAGTGTTATAGCAACATGCAAAATAYAACCACAGACCTGCAGTCCTCACATCTTCTCATGTGTTCGTGGCTCAGGAAGTATCAATAGGTCATTGCTGATGATCTGATTTAAGTAGAATGAGCAAAGGGATAATGTTTGTCATATAAATTTTTTCAGGGAGCTGAAAATTCTGTTTTTAAGTCATCTTCTTCCTAGGTTAAGGCAGGGTTGTTGAGATAGGTAGCTCTAGAAACATGCTTATGTCTATGAGCTCAACATGTCAATGGTTAATTTTCTTGTTCTAGACTGAACACAGAATCTCTGAGTAATTAATGCTCTTGTATTAACTTCATGGGGGTTTTGAAAGATAAGTTCTGACTGAGTATTGAACTAAGGCTCTAACTCACCCAGAACGTCAAACACTGAATCCTTGCTTTTAAACTGGACTGAAATATGAATTATAACTCAGCCCATATCTAAAATTTACTTCTAAATGGCAGTGGTAGCATTAGGTCAGTTCCCCCACTGGCACTCTTGGCAGAACAAGAGGGTTTATATTCAATGCTTTTGCATGAATGCATAGTAGCAGGTAATAGAAATTTAACGCCTTCAAGAGATGACCTGAGAAAGATGATCAGTATTTCTTTATTACAGACTTGCATTGTGGGTTGGAAATTTGGGATAGTTTTATTCCTACTTCCATTGTGCTGTTTTAACAGTTGATTCAGCCTAGTCATGACTTGAATTATGTCTCTGTACAGTGAATGCAAAATTGAACCAAACTTCACAAAGTTGTTAATAGACATAATGCTAGATGGGAGTTCTGGTTTTTCCCCATTTTTCCCTCAAGTCTGGCACTGTCACTAGGCAGGAATGATGTTTTCTCCTTTACAAAGGACTGAGCCCTCTGTGGTAACCAAAGGGCAGAGGAAAAGACCATTTCATCTCTGTTCAACTGCTCTCTTGTGTAATACTGTGAAGATTAGAAACTAATTTTTCTATGTATTATCAAGAAATTATTAAGATTCCATGGCTGAAGAGCAGTGAGGAAGGGCAAGAGATTCTGTTTATATAGCTGTCAAATTTCAGCAAATTGAAAGGTTAAGAACTTGGTGTCTTGCAGCAAAGATTTTTAAGAATCTAATATTCCAAATCTCTATCCAGCATCAATTGCAGCAGAAACTCTCTGAATAATTTGCATAGCAACTGTTGCTAAGAAAAAAACCTGCAGCCTAAACCAAATTTCTGATAAATTCAAATCCTATCAGCATTTCCAGCAGCTGGAGAAGACTAAATATACATAGTTCAAATGGCTGGCTTCCTCCAGCAACAGTATTTTTAGATGTTTCAAAGAAAAATAATGATTCAGAACACACAAATATTCTTGCTATATATAAGCTTGGGGGGAGGGGGAATGGCCATCTCAAGGCAGCAGAGCCTCTGGGTTTCAGATGTGTTATCTAACCATGGGCAGAATTCATGTCTGAAATCGGATGCACCTGCTCAGGCCAAGTGACTGAAGCTCAGAGGAATCTGCTGCTGCCCCCAGGCCCAGGCACCCTTCAAAGGGAGGGGAAATGGGTGTTTCACAAAGGCCTCTGAATCAAATTTGTAGAGTTTCCCTTGTTAAGTGGTCCTAAGTCACAARAGGACTCAGTGCAGAGCCTCACTTTGGYCCCCACACAGCACTTCTGGCTGAGYTCTGCTCACAGTTCCTTGATGCAGTGGTGTTCATCTCCCTAAAGGTTTCCTCTGGTGGAATGTTATTGGGAAAATGTGCCTCTGTACAATCTGAAATGAAGGAATGAAAGGTCAAAGAAAAATAAATGGAGTATTTCCCTTAGGAAAAGGGGAAAAAAMCCCACCCCTATAATGGACATGACGTGCCATGTGTTGATAAAATCATATTTGTTGACTCAAAGAAAAGACTAGAGTGATGGGAGCTGTCAACAACACTACTGAGTAGTGTACTACAGACCAAATAAATCTGAAATTATCATTATTTCAGCCAAAACCWTTAAGTCTTTGGCTTCTTGCTGAAACAAACATATCCCAGACAAGATCTAGGATTACCTATAGACAGGATTGGGTAAATGGTGACTGGATTGCCCAGCAGAAGGAACTAAATATCTGCCCAGTAAAAATAAGGATGTTCATATTTTGTTCTCTAAAACAAACTCCTGTCGAGCAACTCCTTCATCTGCTGCTAAAGGAAAAACATTCTTTCATTGCTAACAGCCTCAACTATGCTGTTTGCAGAAAACTATCTAAACAGAAAGAACTGTCTGTTTTAGTTTTTGGTTTTTTTCCTGAGAGAAAATTGTAATCTCTCCTTCTAAATGCATGAAATTATATTTCTGCATGAAGTTAAATCTACATCTATTTCTGCATGAATTTAGATCATATGTCTGTGACTGATTTTGCTGATTTACAGATTCATGTAGCCAAAACTTYTCAAATTATTTGTGTAGTTCTGCAGAATTTATAGTTTCAGTATTTCATTATTTTCTTCTAATGAAAAAAAAAGGTTTAAAAAGCTGTTTTATTTGTAAAGTTCCTGGGCTCTGTGTAGAACATTATTAAGCCAAGCATGCTGGCCATACCTGCTAACCAAACACAAACTGCTCCAGGCCTTCTCTGCCCTTATGGCCCCTCTAGTTTGTCCCATTTTGATGTGAAGTGGGCATAATGCTTTCAGTAGCGCTGCAGGAAACAGCAGCCAAGACTCCATTTTCAGGTCACTGATAAAAGAGTATAACATTGCACTCTGCTCAAGGTATCTTTTCAACATGCATTCAATCAGAATGTGTTTTTCTCTGAAAGTAGCTGGGTCAGTAGTCTACAAAACCTCAGAGRCTTTATAAAGTATCCAAATCTTGAAAATTTGCTAAGTGACCTTTCTGTAGTTTACCTTTAAATTCTGTAGTCCCTATTCAAATTGTCTTTGGGCTAAATTTGCCCTAGTCCTTCCTTTTCAAGTCGAACAGTCTTCTTCCATTAAAAATCACAAAAAAGGCCTCACTATTTTCTTTCAGACATTGCTGCAAAAGTCAGAAGCAGCATGTGTTACTAGTCCCCTTTTCAGTACCACTATAAATGCAGCAGCAGCTGAATGCCRTTTGCTTGGCTGGATCCAGTGGCCTGAGCTTGAACTGCAGAGCACAGCAGCCTTGAAGCAGCCATGGCATGCCATGTCCATTGTAGGGGTGGGGKTTTTCCCCTTTTCCTAAGGGAAATTGTCCACTTACTTTTCTTTGACCTTTCATTCCTTCATTTCAGGTGGTACAGAGGTGCCTTCTCCCAGTAAMACTCCAGCAGAGGAAACCTTAGGGAGATGAGCACTGTGTGGTTTCCCCAGAGCATGGCAGGAACCRACACCTGGCTCCCCCCAGCCACCCCCAGACCCCTGTGCTGCACACAGCAGGCACAAYGCAGATGGAGCCTCAAGTTCTGGGATGATTGGGAAAGAGCAGGGCTTTGAGATCTGCTGTGAGTCCTCTTGCTCTGCTCAGACCCAGCCAGAGCTCCCCAGCACTGCCTCAGTCCTGCTGTGCACCCAGCACTCCTCAAAGGCAGTGCTTGTGTGCTGGGGAGAGCTGGGCTTTGGATTTATCACATTTGTTACAGAAACTCAGACCTGCTGGCACACGGTACAGACAATCATTTTCTTCAAAAATTTTAGAACTTATCTCTATGCCCATAAAGAACAAAAGCGGGTTTTGCCTTTGAACGACAGCTCCATGTCCTACATGGACATGAGGATTCTGTGTCAGTCTTAGGAAAATGAAGTCACTTAAGAATACTTTTTGTTTTAAATTTTTTCCAGACAATTAGCACAAGATGGTCTCTCTAACATCAAGGTCAGAGGACCAGCCTATTTTAGCCTAGGCYCTGTCCTTCCCCAGGGAAGGGGAGATCTCACAGTCAAATGGGTTTGACACTTGGCAGTTGGACACTGTCCAAACAGTCKAGAAAGCAGCAAAGGCAACAAGCACAGGGAAAGAACAACACAGCAGAAACAGAAAAGGGAAAATAAGTACAAAGGAAAAAGAGAGACTGGTGCATGGCCCTGCAGCTCTGTCAGCAGCCTGRCAATGGCAGGGCCCCTGTCCTGCCATTGTCAGAACCTCTCTGCTTTCTGAGAAGAGCTTTAGATTTCCCTTCCAATTTCTGTGCTCTRCAATTCTGAGTGAAATACTCATCCCCTTCCCTGAATACAGCTAATATTTGTTTTGCAGAAGAAATGACTGTATATCTGGARAATCTCATGGGATATAAGCTGGACCCGGAAGTTTGATGTCAGAGATTCTATAGTCCCTTGGTGTCCTGCATGTCTGAGCCATGTGTGAATCCTTCTTAAAAGGGGTTGGGCTAAGCCTGTCCTTAGGCCTGGGCTGTCCCTGCCAGGGACTCTGCATTCCCCTCCAATCCAAGGTTTGGGAATGGCCCACCTGGTKTTTGACTGCACTGGTCTCTGATTTTGCAGTTCTGGCAAACACAGAATCATACAGTGGTTTGTAGCACTTTCATTAATAGCAGCGTGCTAACATATTAGAGAGAATAGAAGAAAAAAAATAAATAGAAAACCAAGAACATTTTGGCTATCAGTTGGAATATTCTACACCTCTAAATTCTTGAAAAGAATAGACTGTTACTGAAGTACCATTTTCCAGAAAACAAGAGCTGTTCTTGGGTTCTTTTTGAAGGAGCAGATAGCTCTGTATGAAAATAGGAGCCTAGCTGTGGACTGCCAATAGATAATCTTTTGCCTGCTTTTGAGATATTTATGTCCCTTTTTGAGGCAATTTGGAATGCTTAACCTAGGCATAAAACTTTTTTTTTTTTGCTTCTCAGTGTGTTTTGAATGAATGCTTTCCAAAGAGCTGGTCTGGAAGCTGGGCATTGAGGAAAAATATCTTTCATCCTGAATCTTCTGATGAGTTCCCAAGTACAAGTTCTATATGCATGGGCAGTGACATTTTGTATAGAAGTGAGAGATTTATGAGATTTATGATACTTTCTGAAAATATTTCTGAAGCTTAGATTCCATTCATAACAAAGACATAAAAATACCATTTGCTTCAAACACTAAATGTGATTGTACATCTTCTGTCTGTCTCTTGGCTTTCCTGTTGGAGAAGTCAAGTCTGTCCCCACCAGAGGTGGGATGGGGCAGAGGCTGAAGGGATCCATTTGGGAATGTTGGCAGCTGCTGCCACCATTGGGAGCAGCTCAGCTTTTTCCTGGCCACTGAAAGGCTCCTCTTCCCTGCTCTCCCTGGAGCAGCCCTGGGCCTGCTCTCAAGTCAGCAGCTGGGGAGGGCAGCCCAAAGTGGTAACTGAGGGCTAGGGCTGTGAGCCAAGGTTATTTTTTCCTTTCAGTTGTCTTTGAGGGTAATAAGGCATTATTGCTTACTTGAGTGCTGAAGATTTTGTGCTGATGGATGTATTCCTGCCTTACTTCCTTCTGTTCATTCACTAACAAATATAATAATAAGAGAMATTCAGCTTTTTATGAAGGAAATAATTTTATCCTGAACAACAGAAATTCTTACAGAAAATGGTAACGTGTATTATTATAAAATACAGTGCAATATTAACAAGGARGACTGACAATAGATTAATACTTGTCTCTTAATATATATTAACATTATTCTGGGTGTTTAAACAGAAAAAATCCTACCCTTTSTCTCACAATAAGGATTTCTTTTCTTTTATTACACCCATCTGGAAGAAATTTGGGGAAGCTGAAATATAACTAATAACCTATTAAGATCTCAGCATGGCATTTCCTGGGTATTCAAAATGCCAGTGTTTGCTAAAAGGAATATTTTAATATTCTGCTATGCAAACAAGGTCATAATGTCATGCAAATTAACTTCCAGATTGGAGAGGTCTCCCATTCACACATTTGTTATGCTCCATTTTCATGGATGCTGATGACATCAAAGCTTTTAGTTAAACCCAATGTTTTATTGCAATAGCTATGCATTGAAATKATCAGTGGGTAATATACCCCCCTAATCACATTGCTTACTGTCACATCAGCAAAATATTTCTCTTAATATGAATTTGAAGGCTGATGCCTATTGAAATTAATGGTGAAACTTTTGTTGGCTTGGTAGTCATCAAGGCATTTTCAATAGTAAATGTTTTGTTGAAATGTCTTCTGAAATGAAAAAATACAGCGTGGTTGTAATATTGAGCAGTAAAGCAGAAAATGCCTTCAATAGTGAACTTTGTTAATCAAAGCTGCAGGGAAAAGAATTGAATATGAGATAAATTATAGATGGCTTTTTTCCCTTTTATTTTCTTAATGCCACATGTGATGGTGACTTTAGGAACAGGAGAACAGTAGCTGTTGTTGAGGGTTCTGTAGAGGCTTTGGTAAAAGCTGTGTGATTTCTCCATTACCACCCTTTTGGCCAGAAGTCATGAAAACCACACTGCTGCAATGAAGAGTAAATGAAACTTCATAATTTTGTGAGGTGTCAGTGAGTTGTGTGAATGTGTGTAGGTCTCCTGTAAGTGAAGTCGAAATTCACTTAAAGAACAAATTAAACATTGTGCTAATTCTCATTTCTGTATAGAAATTTCTGCTTCAGGAAGTAATYTTAGACAATTCTTATCAATTGCTACCTGAACACATCAGACTTGGTGCATAGGGAGGTACTTTAAAAGATGAGTATTTTATTTGAATAGGTTTTGTAACTCTGTGCTTCTCTGTTCCCTGATTTCTACCCTAGCCCTGCCTGCTTAAACACATTTGAATTCAGAAGAGGTACTGTTAATTGCTAAAAGAAATGTCAKTAGAGCCCTTCTCATCAAAGAGTTTATAACAGGTTAACTCTGGTTTAAGTGTTTGAAGGATGTCTGCACAAATGGACAAGTGTTACAGTTCAAGTTCTTTATCCAGATTAATTTCTGCTCTGTTTTCCCAAACCCTGTACTGACCACATACTTTTCAATTGCTTTGGGAAACAATTAGTCTTATGAGAAAGCATCCCACAGTATTCCAACACCAAATTAAAAAATAAAACAAAATCTGATTTATATACTACACAGATGCTACTGTGTARTAAGTTTAAAAAAGTTATTTCAAGAAATACTCAAATGCTTTCAAAATATCAGGTTACAATTCCTAAATTTTAATGATCAAATGCAAATACTGAACAACTACATACTTGCAGTTTTCTGCTTACTCTATTAAAAAGTTGGAAATTTAGATCATTCTCATTTAGAGGTGTGGGGAGTATTTGTGTAGAACTGGGCATCAAAGCTGCTAACTCCATTAGTGAAAAGGTTTCAAAACGACAGATTTGTTCCTTTGTTCCAAGTCTTAGCACTTGTTCTGAAATTCTGACCAGGACTGGACAATGCCAGCTTTGGTAAGAAAAGCATTATGAAGTGTGTATTGTACAGACCCAAATTGTTGCCTGATTTCACCACAAAGAACAAGAACCACGTTGTAATGTTCAAAGAAACGGATCTTCAGAACAAATTCTTTGTCTGGTAACTTTATTATATAGCACCATTAAACAAACCCAAACWGTTTCTATTTCTGATGGTTTGCACAAACTCTCAGCTTTTGATTAAGAAATAAAATGTTCCTAGAAATTGTAATGGTCTAGTGTTCAACAAATGTTTTATTCCCTCTATACTAGATGCATGATGGCAATAAAAGTTTAAAGGAACTTACTTCACAAAGTTAAAATGAATGTTTCTCACATCAAGAGAATCGTTGCAATTATTGTACTGAGGACCCAGTGGCAGGATATGAATTTCTYTCAAGCTCCAATTATGAAAATCTTACAAAATTTAGAGGGTAGCAGAATGGCCTCCTATTTTGTCTAGAATGGAGCTATGAAAGCAGAAGACTTTGTAACATCAAAAGAGGAAAAATATCAAGAATGCATAGAATTTAGCAGAAGTTAGAGGTTTGAAAATAAGATTTAGTRAGTAAAAGAATGAGAATAAGTTCTGCATTGATCCTCTCTGGTTTTCACACCAAATTACTGCAAGGCTTCYCTTTCTTTGCCAAGTTCTTACCCACTGTTTTCTTGTCACAAACTTTTATAGGGACAGTTAGGGCATAAATACATCTATTCTGATGGAAACAGAAATTGTCACTCAGACTCCTATCTCTGTGTGGTCAAAAGTCTGGTGGAAAAAAAGCTTATAAATTGTTTATTTATGAAGCTTTGGCATAGAAAAAAATTTTGAATACAGATGAATAAGGTTTAGAATATGGATGAAATAGTTTCATAAATTAAACTATTAATGACATTTTGGCTGGGAGCTGCTGCTTGTGCCATGGTGTGGTGCTGGGGAGGTGGAGCTGGATGCTCTGTGCCACACAGGGACACCCCGAGCATCCTGCAGGCACAAAGCCTTGCCAGGGCCTCAGGGGAGGGCAGGGTCCTTGGGGAGGCACAGGTCCAGCCCTCCTGCTGGCTGACTCCAAGGCAGCACTCTGGAGATCTCTTCATTGGTGCCAAACCCTGGGTATTTTGCRGGAGGGTGTTCCAGAATCTTCCTTTAGGAGCCTCCTCTGCCCTGTGAATGAAGTGCTTGATGCCAGGCTGCCAACACCAAAAGCTGTTTGTGTTGGTAGATGGTGAAGCTGAGGAGCTGCAGAGCTCCCTTCAAAATCCTTCCAGGTTTCTGCAAATTATCCAACTCTAGACATTCCAAGGAGATTGGCTGTTCTGGCAAGCCTAAACCGTCACAGTCACAGGCCCTGAGAGGAGAAGGAATTTCTAAAACCTCGGTTTGACAGACAGAGCACGCTTTACTCTTTACAGCAAGTAACAGGAGTCCTTGGCTCCCAAAGTTTCTCTACCAGTCCCTTCACTCTTTCAGTTTCTAAATCCTGCCCCCTTCTGATATCCTTGTCCSTTCCAAAACCTAATTTGAGCGAGGCAGGTGATTCATTTTATAGTTACAAGGCAGGAGATTTTTGACCTTGAACCTCTGGTGTGTGTGCTGTGAATAGAYGCCCAGCATGTATGGAGTTGCATGGGAATTGTATTTAGTCAGCAATCCTCAGGGAAGGTTCCYACAGTGGTGAGCACCAGGAAAACAATCAGCAGCCCCTGGGAGCTGCTGACAGGGCATTACTTCAGAGTGAGCTGGGCTGGGTGAGAGATGGAAGGTTAAATGAAGGTGGRAAGGTCAGGGGAGTTGCACTGCAACTTGGTGCCCAGATCAGCTTATTCTTGCMGGCCAGCATGGGAGGATGTCTTTAACAGAGGGTTCAGGATATTCTGGCCTGTGTGCTGTCTGCTGGATAAGGCAACTCAATTCCCCTTTCCCCAGGTCTTCCTTTATTATCTGAATGGAATCCTTAGGGTTACAGCCAGAGAAACACTCTTTGCCTTAACTTAGGATTCCTGAGAGGGAAGCATCTCTTGCCAGGCAATTTTCAGCTCCTGCTAGAGCAGACTGAGTTGTTTATCTGCTTCTTACTTTTCAAATGGTTAATGATAATGAACTGTAATTGAGAATTGCTTTGGGCTCATTAATATGCATGTTGTCATCCATTTATCTCCCTGTTTCCTTTGAAATCACCTTCTCAAGGGTTTGAAATGATGTTTAGTATTCATTTTTTCTTCCTGCCTTCCTGTTAATATTCACAGGTTTTTATTTTTGCCCTTTTATAGGACTGCATTCTTCTAAATCTTCTTCTGTATAAGTTTCTGATTATCTTTTTTTTAATTTTACTGTTTGTGTAGGTTTTTTGATTTCTAACCACTCTATTCTAGGTTTTTGAGTGTATTTCCAGTATACAAATAAGAGTAGAAAAAGCTTCCCAACCTAAAACATTCAGGTATAGCTTGCTTGTTATTAATAAATCTACTGCTKCTGTCTTATGGATACCACTGAAAGAAGATGTCATTATTCTAACTTTTATTTGGTCTTGAGCAAAAACCAATTATGGAGTAAAAATGTATCTGTGTGAGTGTTCTGGGTTTTAGTTTTATTTTGTGTTTGAGCAAGAGTGCTTTGCTATTGCTGCATACAAATGAACTTCTGGAGACTCTTTCTTACCCATTCCTGGTGTCTCTCTGCCTGTTGGAAGCACAGGGTTTACACTGATTTTTTGTGGTGTAGCCTGGACCTGGCTCATCACCTCCCTGATTCTGTAGGAACTRATGAGTCAGCACTCAGTGAGCACCTTTGAAAACCAGAACAATGGGTACTGCTGGAATGTTGCAGGGTGCAGGCTGCTCACACTGCCTCCTTTGTCATCTCACCCCCACATCCTTGCTTGGTGCATCCTGAGGAACATCCCCTGGACCCACCCTGGGTTCGTTTTTAAAGCTTCTTCATCTTCTCTACTTCCACAAATAGCAAATCTGCTTTCTGAAGCAATGCTCAAAGAAAATGGGAAATGTGAGCTCAGCTCTGAAAGCCTCATTAGTGTGTTTCAATCTGAGTGATCCCACATGAAAGAGTAAGAGGACTGTATCATTAGTAAGAGAAATAAATTTTGTTCATGATCATTCACAGTTAAATGGAGAGCTGAAAATAATAACAGATGAAAACTAATATGAAATTGTGTTTATTCTAGTTCTATTCATTCTAATTTTAGCCAGCCTTATGAGGGTACTTTTCAAACATCGGATTTGGAAGAGATACCCCCATCTTTAAGAAAGCCAACCAAATGTACATAAAGCAACAGCAAAACAATCCTGAATATCTGTAACTATTTTTATGTTACATTGGTGCTTGTTTCCTGAAAGAAGAGTTTAGCTCTGTGGTTTTAATGACAGCACTTCATTGTCAGCTCTCCTCCCTTGGCAACACAGCTCCAAACATCAACAGTGAGAGCTGGAAAACCTTCTGAGAGCTTCTGACAGGCACAGCTCCAAAGATGGATTGGACTGACATCCCCCTGATTTAAAGGGGGATCATTCAGAAATATTAAGTCCTTATTTAATGATTCCCACCTCACTTTTTTAACAGGGATCCTTCCACTTTCTGTACATGTTCACATTGTTCAGGCTTCTGGCCTGCTACCTATCACCAGGATGCTGGCAGAAAGTTGTTTGCTTTCCTTTTGTGTTTTATTTGCCCAAGATTCCATCCTAAAGGTTTTCCTTTACTTGAGAATGTGCTTTTAAAAGAAATATTTATTTAAAAGGGGCAAATTTAAGTAACTTATTACTGTGTGATACAGCATTTTATTCCATATGAGACCTTTTAGGAATGAGCAGCTGAGAATTTTAGGGTGGCACTCAGTGAGTCTGAAAGCAGTGTGAAAATTCAGAAATGCTGAAGCTGCCTAAGTCTTTGTTACACTTTTCTACTTTATATTTGTATGAAGTATTTTACAGTCCAAAAGGGCAATAAGGGGTTCTTCATGCACTGCATTTTGGTGGAGAATATTTGTGCTGTGGGTACCAAAACCAGCTGTTACTGAGTTCTACTCTGTTACAGGTTCTACTCTGAGTACCTGTTTGTGTACCTTGCAGTGGTGTCAGGCACAAGTCAAGCTGCTGAGCTGTGCCAAACACTGAGATCTCCATCCAGGTGTGTTTGTGGCCAGGGATGGCCACAGGGCTACTCTGGCACACCTTCAATGAATAAATAAAGCTCCCTAGGTTCCTGGATTCATGAACTAGCTCTCTCTGAAGTGTCTCAAAGACAAAATCTGATTGCTGTGACTTATAAAGGAAACATTTATGTCACAGACATCTTTTATGAAAAATCCTTTCCATAGGATTTTTTCCTCCTGAGAAGCTGAGAGGCCTCAGGAACAAAATGTAACCAATGGTTCTCTGCTGCTGTGGGATGCAACAGGTGCATCTGGGATTGGTCTCATGTGGTTGTTTCTAATTAGTGGCCAATCACAGTCAGCCGGCTCAGACTCTCTGTCCGAGACAGAAGCCTTTGTTATCATTCTTTCTTTTTCTATTCTTAGCTGGCATTCTGATGAAATTCTCTCTTCTGTTCTTTTAGTAGAGTTTCAGTATAATATATACCATAAAATAATAAATCAAGCCTTCTGAAACATGAAATCAACATTCTCATCTCTTCCCTCATCCAAGAACCCCTGTGAGCACCATCACACATTTATGTGTATAATGAAACCTAAACTTTGGCTTCAAATACTTCCTCATGTCATTTCTTTGTGTTACACCACTGCTGAGTTTCTGTGCATCAAATCACTTGATGTCATAACTCTTGTTGTTTCTTTGGTTAGAGGTTGAGAATGGTTTGACTGTTGTTTCTGGTATGTGATGCTGATTCCATGTGTGCCTTAGTAAGCAAAACTTCTASTTGTGCCAATTTTCTCTGCTTTGCCAAGTGGAAAATAAGCAGGAGAGTGCAATTGCATAATTAGAAAATATACATTTGTCTCTTCCCCCACTGGTCAGGAGGCAGCTTTGCCACCATGGCTCTTGCAGGTGGRGGAGCAGCTGTTTCATAGCTGCCATCCCTGCTGCCCCTCAGCCAGCTGGCAGGAGAGGGCCATCATTGCCTCCCCCTCGAGTTCACAGATGTCCTGAGACATCTTTACACAGAGGGGGATCCAACCCTGCCAAGCYGGGCTCTGCTGCTCAGTCCAGCGGGGGAGTTCTGTGTCTGTGTGGGGCTGTGCTGATAAAAAAGCTGAGAACTGTGTCTGGGAAGTCACATGRAATGTGTCAGAGGCTCAGACAGGCAGGGATGTGGATTGTGATTCCTGGAACTCCCATGGAGACTGTTTTTCGCTCACAAAACACCGAGAGGACAGTGTTAATGTCAGCTCTCRTGTCCCTGCTGCCTAAGTGCTCCTTCTCAGCCTGCAGCAGCCTTGTGCAGGGCAATATCCCACAGGGATCCTCTCCCTGCTGGTAAACTGCCCCAGTTAGACACCCTGGCCAGCTTCTGGGCTGGGGAGAAAAGGAGGGACAAAAAATTTATGAGAAATTTCAGAAGAAGAGAAGAGTAGTGAGCTTGGGAACATTTCATCCAGTACAGGGCAAAAAGCAGCAAAATGTGTCACCTCCATGGAAATTCAAATTAAAGCAGCCAGGTCATGTACATGGAATCTTGATAGGTGGTTCCTGTTTCTGTCAGTGCTGCTAGAGGAGCTCTGCTGTGGTCCTTGGGGCAGGAGTGTCAGAGAGCCTCTGCTCTGGCTGGGGAGCTGGGACATCTCCCACAGCAGGTACCAAATGCTGCACTGCTCCAAGATGGCACCTCTGGAGTTCCTCCTGCCTCCTGAAGGAAATCTGCATTTATGTGACTAGGAACAGAAAGGATTCTAAAAAAATATCCTTTCAACTATTACAGGCTGGAGGAATCCCAGAGCAAGTCAGTCTCCTTTCTTTTTATGCACTCCCAAGCTACTAAGCGCTGCAATGATGTTTATCTAATAACTCCATTCTCCTTGAGGCATATTTTCTATTAATAGTAATTATCTATGACTTATAATTTGTCTTGAATTCTCCTTACTAGCGAAGCACTTGAACTGATTATGTACTCCCACTATTAGAATAAAAAATGATGTGACTGCATTCTTAATAACAGCTGCATATAAGTGTGTGCATAAAAATATCATATCTTCTGAAAGTGAGAGGTGTTTCTACCCACAGTGAGGTGGATGAATGTTCACCAACTGCAGAATAAGTGGGATGAAGAGGCTCCTGACATTCTCTTTAACAAGATAAAATGTCTCCTGACATTGACTTGCATGATTTAGAATACTCAAATAATTCTTAGTGTATTTATATATTGTGGAAACGCAGAGAGCAATGATGGGTTGGTGCTAATTGGGAATTTTTGGTGAAATAAACATAAGAAGGCAGAGACCCTGATTTGAAGAGTTGCAGTCTATATAGGGGAGACTGAAATCATTACTGTGAGGATTTCCCAGATGTAAATTCTAGAGAAATCATTAACTTCTCAAGGTCATATATGAGAATTTTGACTGCATCGGCAAAGAAATTGAAATGTCCTCAATAGTGTTTAGTGCATTTACTGGAAACTTCACTATTTAACTGATGAAAATTGGGTCCTCACTGCTACACCTGAGTCTGGACTGTGGCTGAGGAAATTGTGTGTTAGGTCTTCACTTCTTTAAATCTTGGAGCAAATCCACCCATTGGATAGGTGAGTGCTATCCTTTGCCTCCTTAAAACCAGAACTCAGTTTTTGCTGAATACACAAAAGAGGGTTGGAAAATTCCAGCTAAAAGAGGAGCAGGTRGACTTTACTTTTCTGCAGAATGTTTTATTTTGCAATGGCACAGCCCTTGGAGTTCCTTGTATGGTTCTTGTGAGTCTGTTGGTAACTATAAAATGTRCCACAGAGGAGGAAAGTGATGAATCCTCGTTTCTTTTCTGTCTTGACTCATCAGACCTTGGAAAATTGCAYTGAGATCTGTAATTTTGATTTGAGATGTATACACAACCTTAACCTAAATGATTAAAAATTACAATTTTCCAGTGCATAGGATGCTGACTGTCATATTGAGCTGGTCAACCTGCCACCTTTGTTTTCTCATCAGCTAAAAAAACCTAAAGAACCCCAAAAACCCCACAAATAAAAAGCCAAACAAAGACTCCATCACATTTGCATTCAYCTCACAGGAATGATGTAAAATTAAGTAGTTTATCTTGAAGAGTCTTCTGAAAAAAATCTATTACTAAAAATAATTATGTTGTAAAAGTGGACAAGACCAAAATAATGTGGACTTTTTGAAATGATGGCTCTAATTTTAAGCATTCTTTAAAGAGATTAGTGAAAGTTTTATGATCAGAAAGCCCCTTGTTTCCAGAATGGATATAATTTGCATTTCTTCACCCTATTTATAGACATAATCAATGCCTTTTTTCCAAAGGACGTTGCTTATTCTTATTCATGGCAGCTACAGGTGTGGCAGTGGTAGAAGAAAATTGTCAATATTTGGATGTGCAGACTGGGTGAGGGGTGAACAATGCAGGCCTATTTGAATATCAATAGGTGTAGAATTCCCATGGGCAGAGAATTCAGTGATGTTGAGCCCACCTAGCAAATTAAGCAATAAACATGAATCTGCATTTAACTGTCTTGAACAGATGTTCATCAGCACAATGTGGTTTTTTTCTTATTTTAATCAAGAAGCATAGAACAAACATTAGTTTATTGGCTTGGGGGGAAGCAGGGGGGTATGTAAATCCACACTAAATCTACAACCATTAAAAAGGTAGAGATCAAAAATCAGAGAACACTTCCATTTTCTTTTGAAACAAGCAGCCAGTAGAATCTGAATTGCAAAGCAAACAATTATGTTTTATTTTGTTATAGTAAATAATTCACAACTGAAGGTGAACAACTGCTATGACCAGTAGCTGCTGCATTTGGTGCTACCTGTCATTACAATATGTTCAAATTACTGTTATATTTAATAGATACTTTAATACACACTTTAATACACAATCTTGCATGGAACATTAAATTCACATTAATAGTTTCATCTTAAAAATGTTTAATAAAAATGCAGGTGTTTAGAATTACATAATGAAAGCTGCATCAGGTGGAAGTAAATCAGATGATGAGAGATTATAATTAAAAGGAATTCAATGGCAATTCAAGTGCTTTTGGAATCAAGACAGTGAGTTATAGAGCCAGTGTCTTCCAAACTTCCATATGGAGGTCTCATGCTCCATGAAAATAAATGAGGTGCACTTGACATTGCTGAAGCCTATGGAAAATCCCTTATTTTAAGGCACCGTGAAAGTGGACTATGTTACATTAAATGTAAAAATTTATTTATCAACATATGAAGTAATTTTTTTTCTTCTAACCCTTGAAAAATTCAGTGGTTAAGTCTCAGAAGTGCTGAATGGAACCAGAAGAGAGATGCTCTCCACTGGCCCCACAGGCTTTGCATGTCTTTGCTAGCAMGAGTAGAACTGAGCACTTTGAATAAGGCCACAAAGTGAAAATTTCTGTGAAAGSTATGTTTATATGGGAGTTTCCAGAATTATCTTCTCCTATTAACAAGTAGCTCTGTCAATTTCTCCRTTTAGCAAAATGAGTGAAGCCCCTGAGCCCTGTGTACAGTTTTCTGTTAATTAAAGCAGGGCTTTGATATCAGCTTTTGGCTCCTAGTAGGCAACTGTAAATTTTGCACAATTTGCAAGGAAGTAATGAGATGGAAATGTGAGACCAACAAGCCTAAAGCAGGAACACTGTTCCCTTCACAAAAACCTGTAAAGTTTAGTAACCTGAATTGCTTGAGAATTATTTTCCCAAACAGYATTTCTTTGGCTTGGAAATTTTGAATACAGGCTGATTGTATATATATATATTCTGTATTTTGTACCCTCTTTTATTTTTATTTTTTTAATCATTCCAAATAGCAGAACAATGCTGCCAAGGGGGTCTTCATGGTTAGTTTAGGATCATCATAGAGTTCATTGCCTGCTCCATTCCTGCAGTGGTAGGCAATGTCACSCTACAGAAACATTATATGAGATGGCAAAATAAGTGGTTATTCTCTAATGCCAGTCATCAGATTTCCATGAATTTGACCTATTTGGGTTTGGTGGTTTTAGTTTTTGTTGGATTTTTTTCTTTATTTTCATTTTKTGTTCGTGATGATGCCCTCATCCTCCCCCATTTTCTGCCTCTTCTTGGCCTTATACTCAAGCAAAACTTGAGAAATTACTGTGAAAATACTCTGGTTTTACTGTCTTTATGCCCCCAAACTGTGCCACTTGTCAGTTGTGCTTAAAGGTGAAGAAATAGAAGGTAATAATGGCTGCAGGAAATTAATTTTTTGCCCGTTAATTAGCACTGGAGGGATGTTTTAGGTGTACCTAAATAGAAGCATGAAAAACATGTGTCCAAAAAGCTTCMCAATTTAAGTGACTTGACTACACATATATCTACATTTAGAAAGTCTCACCACAAAGGCTMTATAGCAATTTAACAAGTTAAGAAGGAAAAGGAACTTCCTTTTTGTTATTAAATTAGACTTGCTAGAACTGTTTTTGCTTAGTAATGAGCTGCAGGTTTAAGCTGTCATGGTACTCMTATTTTAACTAGGATAATAAACCCGGCCTGAAGAGCTGATAGCAGGTAGGTCAGCAGGTAGCTGATAGATGAGACACAAAACTGCTTTTTCTACAGTGACAAATGCATCTATAGGATCAAGCAGTTGGGTTAACAAATGTGCCAAATGGATGGCAAGTAGATAGAAACAAGATGTAAAAGACACTTTAAAGAAATGTTTGCTCAGACCTTCCTCAAAGTGACATTTGCAGCCAGAGAGTTACCCAAGGCACTTTCTGGAGTGAACCACTTTGCTCTTAGCAGTAGAAAAATGACAACTCCATTTAAAAATTTCTCTAAATATTTCCAGGGAGAAAATACTGGTCATAAAGAGACCAAGCAAAGTTAATGGGTGTTATTTAGCCCCAGTTTATCTCAATCTGATTTGATTGCAGACTGGGAGCTGAACGAGACGGAAAATCAGATGCTGACTTAGTGCTGAACTTTTGACTCATCAGTGCTTCATGGTGTACTTGAATACATTTTTATATCCTGCATTGCATAACATACAACCACAGCAATAAAATGAGATAGCCCTGCTGTATTTAAGATCTACAAATATGTTTCTGACATTCTGTAAGAAATCAGGGAGGGTTTTTTTCAGTAAAAGATTTTGGGCATTCAATTTTTTTYTGTTTTGAAAAGCACCTCCCAGCTCTCTTCTCCTCTTCCTGTTCACCACAGATTAGTTGGCACTTTTTACAAAGATACTATTTAGAGAAATAGTACYGGAGAGTTAATTGCAATTGTTAATCCATCTGTTGCATGACAAGRTGTTTAGAGGCCTCTCAGCATATTTGTCTGTTATGTTGTTCTTACTGGAGACATTTAAATTCTACATCTTCTGAATAATTACTTTGTCGTGAGATTAATTAATCTGTGCATTCACTGGCACATACATACAACTCTTGCATTATTCTATTACTTAAGTGCAGCAACTCAATAAGGTATTGACCTGAAATACTGTCTGGGTTCCAGCAAACCCTGGCATTTCTGTTCATAAACCAGCATTATGGGCACTTAATTGCATACACTGAAACACCAGATGAACATAAGTGTGTCTACAACTTACATAAAATTCAATAAATTACAGAGACTTCATGAGTCTTTCAATCAAAACATTTAATAGTGAAAGGTAAAAAATGAACTCTTGAAGAAACTATTATGAAAAAGTAGCTTTGAGTCATTTGTAAAATATTTTTTAAGACAAAGYGACAGCATCAACTTGATGGGAGTCTAGTACAAGGTTTTGTAACAGTGAATTAATATTGATTTACTATAAATATCTGTATTTGGATGCAATCATGAAGGGACTTGCACAGAGGATTTTCTTTCTGTGAAGAGTTGTGCATTGGACAGGCACTTGTTTGGAATTTGGGGATTTGTAAGTGGCCTTGGCCTTTTTCATGAAAACTTGAAATATCTCCACTCTTTTAAGTCGCCTCTCTCCTATTTAGAACTTGCTTAAAGGACTGTAAGAACATGAAAACTGAGGGGGTGTGGTGCTAATGAAGAAAAGCTCACTGGCAGTATCAGAAGTGCCATTTCCTRCAGTTTGTAGCAGCAGATAATTCAMGTTTTAGCAGTTAAATTGTGATAGAGGTTAAATATATGATGCTAATTTTTTCCATGTTGTCTGTGTCATAAAAACTTAAGGGCTCATGTCACTTTGCTCATGGAAAGTAATGCTGTATTTAAATAAAAACAGAGATAAGCTTTTCCTAAGCCTTTCACTCTAAGGTGTGCATAAACCACTGTTTGTGACAAACATGTACTGTTAAAACCATGTTAGTAGCCTTGGGTGTGAATTGGCATTAAATTAGTGGTAAGGTAATTAAATGTTTAATATCTCAAATTGTTCTTAATTTGACCTGTCCCAGTATATGTACCTTCATAATTTTGCAAAAACACAGCATTTAGAATAACATAAGGATTTGACTGCATTTTGTACCCAAAAAGGACCATGGGATTTAGGGTGGTCACTTGTCTGCCCTTAGCTACATAGCTGGCATCATATTTTGGAATACTTGCTTTCTATCTTTTCAATAGCTGTCAGGAGATCTGCTAGTCCAGCTTCCTTGTGGGAAAGCATTTATGGAAATCTAACCAGAGTACACTGTCCTCAAAATGAACATAGCACACTGGATTTAAAAACAATAGTCCCAAATTATTTGGTTCATAAAAATAAAAGGTACACTAAAACTACTTCATGAATATTATTTCACTATTTCTAGAGCTGGTTCAGCAGTAATAAATAAATATTCATGAATAATGTATTCAGCAGTTGACAAAAATGTCAGAAAGCAATGATTTGTATTACTCAGCCACAAGTACAAAGACTATAATGTGAAAAAAAAGAGATTAAGTAGTTGTACAAAGCAAGTTTGGGGTTTTGTCATATTCATATTTTGGAAGAAAAGTCTTGAGTGCTGCTTTAGACAATGAGAATGAGATTGTGGGAACCACACTTGGCAGAAATGAAAGAATGCTGAGAGTGACTGCCATGCCCTTGAGTGGGTGATAGTGGGTGATGGGACAGCCTTGTCATGAAAGCCACAGCAATGCCTACTCCATACACCTCAGTGGGTTACAATGGAGTTTGCTGCTCTTTCCATCATTTTTATTGGAATGAAGTGGAAAGCAAACAAACAAAATCAAAAACTACTSTGAACTTCAGCAAGCAAGGAATCTGTGAACCAGTTCGTTTCGCAGAACTGGAACATTCCTGGACACTTTCTAAGACAAAAAACCCTTTTTTGGCAGACTCGGCCAGCTAGTTTGAAATAGCTGAGGCTGCTTGGTTTCACAGTTATGAGAGAATCACAGTCCCAGCTTATCCCAGCTAGCAGCAGCTCACCACCAGTAATGAGGCTTGGGTCCCTGTCAGGGAGTGCCTGGAACAGAAGACCTTTGGCTGTCTAAATCAGGCTACAACCATTCTCTGGAATTAGGTCCCAACTCCTCACTGCTGTGCATGACTGTCCTCACCTCCTCCTCCAACCCACAGATCGAGCAGATTACACTGCTGGCACATTCGTGGTGCTTTGTTCATTCAGTTTGTGTYCCTTTCAAAGTCTCCTGACACCCTTGACTGTGTTTTGTCTCTGCATCTTGGAAAAGTCTGGGGAGGCTGCCACACTCCTCTTGGTCCATGTGGGCTCTTCTTCTAGATTCCACTGCATTTTTACCCATTTACTGCRTTTTTACATGCAGTTTTACATTTTTACGTGGCTCTGCTGTGTGGGGATGGTGTTGGGTGTTGAGAGCCCTGCCAATGTTCTTTGTTTCATCTTTAAATTTGCAACAGGAATTGCTGCCTCAATTTAAAGGAGTTACAACCCTCTGAATTTCCTCATAATGAAGGGCATGCCATCCCAGGAATAGTATCCTGGATGTGTGTCCTGCATTTTATCACTACTTCTGCTACGAAGTGATCCCTGTACCATCATTAGGAAAGAAGTAACTTCCTTGAATGTCACTTTTTTACTTTTCCAACTCTCTTGCCTCTGGGATAAATTACAGATAACTAAAATCTGTTTAATTTCTGGTGATATTGTTTTTCAGTGGAAAATTGGTCCCTTCAACAAAAAAAAAAAAGTTCACTAGAGAATGTTTTCAGGATTTTTTTTAGTGAAAAATTATCCAGCATCTTTAGGGAAGGTGTGGTGGGGATGGCGATACACTTTGGATCCAAATCTAAAAAATTTTARCCAGAAGCATTAAAATGAACAAAAGAAACAAGTTTGATAACTAATGTTTTGATTTTAATAAAATCACAATTTACATGAATACTCTGATTTAATCTGTGCTGATCAAAATCTCACAGGGAGGGAAGGCAGGCTCATTTCTCAGTCCAGTTCTAATTTAAGCTCTCTAGTTCAAGAACCCCTTCTGCTGTGTGTTTGATCCTCAGCCCTTTTTTTTTTCCTTCTCCTACTGGAGAATCCATCCAGCAGCCTTGGTGCAGCCCTGTTGTGCAGATCCAAACAGGTTTTGCATGTAACTTCACAGAAATAAAAACATTACTCAGAATTCCTCCTAGACAGAAGGACCTGCATTTGTATTAAAAAGGGCCTAAGAGGGAGTGACACATTTGTTGTGTCACTCCTGGCCACCACAGRCTGACCTAACCTATCCAGTTTTCATTAAACTGCCTCGAAAAGAATGCTGAATAAAATGAGAACTGACAGAGGAAAGTTGTGCCTTGATAATTTCCGAGGAAATTTTTTACTGTCTCTAGAATGAAATGTTTTTCTTTGAGAGCAATGTCAAGCAGAGTTGTGCTGACTTGAGTGCTTTCTGCTTCCCTTTGTTGATGCTAATTTTCATGTGACACCTTGGCTTCCATGGACAATGACATGTCAGTGCAAGAACACTTGGCAGCACRTCCTTGCACTGCACTCAGGTCCAAGTGTTATTTCATTTCTGCTGCTCCAGTGATGTGAAGGAGCTAGAAGGCTCCCTGTCCTTCACCACCATAAAAAAGGGGCTCTTTGCTCCTTGTTTTCTCTGCAATCAAGCCAACACCTTTTCCATCTTCTCAGCCTTTTAGGAAATGTTAGTGTGGCCAATAAGGAATATAGCTCAGATGTTAAATGTAAGTTTTGTCTGTAATTGTCAGTGTTCCTTTTTGGAGACCATCACAAAGGACATTTATTTGAATAATGTTAATGACCAAACTCTCCTTTGCAGATATATAGACTAACAAAGTCCAGTCTTGCCTTCTCCTTTTAGTACTAAAATCAGAACAGCTTCCAGTGGCTCTTTTCCCATTAGCAACTCCAGAAACTATTTTTTCCTTGCAGGGGTATCATGGGAGGTGTTTTGAGATTGCTGCACCTTCAAATGGAACTTGCAGGGAGAAAAAGTCTTAGCTTGCACATCACTGACCTGGATATTTTCCTGATGATTTCAGAACATTGAGGTGTTCACTTATAAAATTGGTGACTCCACAATCAGCCCACATAGGAATGATGCCTTGTGAGTGAATAAATTACTTTCCAATCTTAAAATAAAGGCAGGCATTCAGTCATGTGGATTGTAACTTGTAGTGCAGCTGGAATGATAAGATCACTTAGCTTTGTTTGTTCTTTATTGGTCCTGAGTAGAGCACATTTACCTGATGGTTTAATTTATTTCAAGCACACAAAAATACTCCTGTGACTACTCTGTAATGAATAGATATCAAACAGAAAAAGGGAATTTCTGCTATAAAATCTGCAGAAGAGAAGTACAAATAGGTCCACTCTGTACAGAGCTTCTTATAAAGACTGTGTTTCTGTGATGGTTCTGGCTTTTAAGTTCCTCCACCTATGAGGGTTTTTTCCTTTGTTCACTGTTAAATCTCCTCATGCTGGCTTCATAGGGCAAACAATGGCTTGATTTTTTTTTTTTTGTTTTCACTATTTATAAAAAGTACATAATGGGCATTTTTAATACAGCATTTAAAAATACATTTGCATTAATTTAAGTAATTACTGAAAGTTGTAGGTCACCCTACCTTTTTTTAGCAGGTCTTTTTTAAGGGATCTCAGTCTAAATTGATTTATGTAATTTTTTTTTTTTTTTGCAATAGTTGGTCTGTATGAGTTTAAGTAGTGCAGTGCTATTTCAACTGAATTATCAAATAGGCTTAAAAGCTGGTATTTAAAAGAGCTTATTATAAATGTCAGTAGTTATTTCACTTTGGCCTTCCTCAGTCTGCTTCGCTAGTTACTCCACTTTTATTATGTTGRAAGTGACATAAGAATAAAGCCATTAAAGTAGTTAGGGTAAAGCTCACAGCTTTATTGGCTTAAAAATCCACCTGACAAAAACAGTAGTTRCTATTAAAACCATGAAGTCTGACTTATTTTTACTTTTGAATACACTTGAGTTGCAAGAAGAGATCTCATACCAAACAATTAATGTTGGATTTTATGTGAAGACTGTACCAGATAAGAATAGTTTTTATTAATTTAAAATTAAAGATGTGGGGTGTGTGAAGCATAACAAGTTTTAGCCCACAGGGAATTTATAAATTACTAAAACTTGAGAATGCACCTTAATTACATTTATGGAAAAAACTTTAAATTTTGTTCACACATAGATGTTCCTGCCTTATTTTTTAAAATTTCAGTTCAGTGAATTTTGAATTTTGGGTGAAGCAGTAGCTTATTTCTGATCATTTCTAATCGGTCTCATTATCACTATCCAATCTTTCCAACAGACTTATCTATGGAACAAACAATTCATTAATTTAACATCCTCATGTTAAAACCTGTGACTTTATTGCTTAGATCCCACTTTTTAATCTCACATCCATTCCCAACGTGTCAATTGGGAATACCATGACTCCATCTATTTCACATCAGGTTACAGAGTTTATAGCTCTCAGAAAAGTCAGCTTCTTACAGTTGATACTTTCTGGCTTTTTTTTAATGTACAATAGCAAAAAAAAGTATTCCTTTATTAGTTTTATTTGGTTTCAAGTTATAAAAAATTTTATCTGCCCTTGAAAATGTKATTATAAACAAAGCAGGTACGAGGTGGGGAGAAAAATCTTTGGTTTAATTCTTAAATATGTAACTATATATGGCCTGGAGGAGGTTTATTGGCTCCTTAAGGCATGTAAAGAATTTAGTACCTTTAARCTATTAGAAATTACTCTTATTTATGGCGGTTAAAATAGGCTAGTCATAACTGAGGCCAGATCCTGTTTTCATGAACTAATGACTCCTTTGAGAACCAACCAAGTGTGCTGCAAAGTGATTTAGTACAAATGCATGTCACATGGGATGGCTTGTATTGTCCWGCTTTTAGAGAACTACATTAAATGCATGGCTATGGGGTTTTAGCTSTGACTGGAAATTCGGTTTTGGGCGGGAGTAAGAATTTGTTCATTTGGTTGGTTGTTTGTTTGTTCTTTAAGGACTCCCTATAAGTATGGAATTCTCCTTACTACTTCACAGTTACGGAGTTGCTTTGGTTTCTTTGGATTCCTTCATTTCTCTTAGTGAAACTCTGGTTTATGACTTGAATCTCAAAGCATGGCTGAGTCTCATTTGTGCTCTGTCACCAACTTCTACTTCCAATACACTTTTCTGAGTTGCTGTGGGCTGTACCAAAGTGCTGCCTGGAAATGAGCTGCAGAGCTCATTCTGTGTGCMCAAGCACCACTCCAGCACTGGCTGAGGGATGATTTCACTGAAGCAGTGATGCAGAACTCAACTGTTTACTTCTCAATCCCTACCCATTCTGAGTGTGGATAAGGACTTTTTCCTTCACAGATTTCTCCATAAAGCCAGGTGACAGACATCATTTATGCAGAGAGTTGAAAGGCCTTGACTGATTACCAATTAGAGGAAAATCCTGCAAGAATGAATTCATTAGAGAAGGCAGATGAGGAATGCTGCTCTTGGCATGAACTGGAAGAGAACCAAGAATGTAATGAACTAAGCAATGACAAAGTCACCTCTGAATTTTATTTGCAAATGAGAGAAAGGCCTTGAGTTTGCTACCTGACAGGTAGCACCAAAATATTAAAACACTGGACAGTTCCCTTTATCAGACATTTTCTTCACATTTATGGGCTTTGTGCAGCTCCTGTTCTAGCTGCTGGGGAGGACTACCCTTTGAACACAGGACTGGATGATCTCAAGGCTGATCTAGGGKGCCATTGCATCATTTCTATGTCTTAAAACTGTTGGGTTCTCATTTGGCTTAGAAATTATGAAAAAAATAATCGGGGGGAGGGGGGTGTAGAGTCCAGATCAAGACTAATAAATATTTATATGTAATCAAAGGTTCTAATAATAATAATTCTGTAATTTTGTGATTTTGTTCATAGTTATGCTTTTTCTTGCACTTCTGATCAAGCAGAACATGCTAAAACTGAATGTAAGCTACATTTGGTCACTTTGTGCAGGCTGAAACCAGAGCATCCTTTTAACCAAGATCCACAGAAAGGGAAGTTGGTGGTGAATAATGTGCATCAGAGTGCAATAGCTCAGTGTAATTGCACAGCTCCTCCCCACGGTGCCCTGTTTCACACACAGGAATTCCCATCTTAGAGCAACTTTAGCTTCTGCTCTTCCTATTGCAGTACCGTCAAAAATACTGGAAGAAACTCATATTCCTTAATTTCCTTTCAATTTGTGATAAAGAAAGAAATGTATATTCTTTATTATGGTATTATTTATTTATTATTTATATTTTCTACAGAAATACATATGTATATATGCATACAGAAATATATACATATATGTATACAAACATTTTCTATTTCTCTGCTCTTTTACTCTCTTGCTTGGTTGATTAGTGTTTGACCATAACCAGGATTGTTAAGAACTGACATTAATTGTAAGTAATTGCATTTATCCTAAGWTATAACTTGACATTATTAACATTATTGATTACACCTGTGTCTCTACAAAGTATGTAATGGAAAAATACACATTCCCTTCCTACCATTCAAAAAGCTGAGGAGAATCAACCCTTCTCTGTCATATCCACAGAAAAAGCTCTTTGGAGAAAAAAGATAAGCAGTCTTTGTGCTGATGTTGAAATGTATTTTTAATTACCAAGAGCTACTAAAAAAATCTTTAAGATGATGATACAGCTTCCTAATCAGGAAGTTACCACCATTTWATACACTGAAATACTACATTTCAAGGAAATAGTCACTATTTAGTAACTCTCTGCATCTGCTGTAAAATTAGTATTCAGAACTCTATTAAGCAAATACCAGATACAAATATTAGCTCCTTTAGTGCCACATGTTTTACCATAGCTTTTAAAAATTTTCATATTGTGCATAAACCAGTTTTAAAATACTCTGGAAACTCTTACAGATATTAATGTACTCAAAACAGAAATTAGTCAGTAAAGCAAGAATGAGTATAGTTATTCAAAAAAATAACTTCTGGGTCCCTACTGCATAATTTGCTTTTTTCAAAATGAGATGTATTTACAAATTATAAAATATTTKCCCAGTATCCATAGTTTAATTTTTTCTTACAACAGTATAAAAAGGCTGAAATAGGAAAATTTGTTACCACTTTAGTTTGAAAGCAAAACATAGATAGAATTCCATGCACTTACAAATACATCCAAGTGTGCCAGCCTGCAGCCAGTGAGAAAAAGCAAATAGCAAATGTGACATTTGTGTACAAATAATATTTATTATTGTGGAAAATCCTTAAATTGTTCCATTTAAGCCCTTCAGAGTTAGAGAACAGGGTGTGCAAAAGGATTTCCCATGATCACTCCAGCCACCACACTAGTAAAAGCTCTAGAAACAGGAGAAGGAAAACAGCTGGAGCAAGGAATTCAAACAGTTAAAATGGTCATGGTAGCAATAAAAGAGTTGATGAATTACTGGAATCAATTAGTCAGCCTGTAAGTATTTTCTCACAGGAATTCAGATGTTTGTGTAGACAAAGCAAATGCCCCTGAATAYCCTGAATCTGTGCATTATTTCATGTTTCTGGTTAATTTTGTCATACTGAAATTTCCAGATAGGATGGAGTCCTTAATTTTTATTTAGCTTCATACAAAACTCCTCTGTGTGCTTCTGACTGCTCCCAATGTCCATTACACCTGCAATGATTTGGTCTTGGGTTTGGTTTGATTAGGCATGTGTTTCCTCACTACATTCCTGAGAAGGATCATGGAGATCAAGGGTGAATGAAGGAATTCTGTAACTGTGTTGAGAGTGGCAAAATATTATTACCTTTAAACTCTGAATGTGCTGGCAGTTCTTTGGCTCTAGAAAACATTTCTAGGGAGCTTGCTAGAGGCAATTCAGTAGAATCAGCTGATAAAAAGCTGTTCCTTTACTAGTAATCAAGGCCTGCTTCCAGGAAGTTCCCTGGAGCTGGAGGCTTGCATTCAGCCTGATGGGTAGCTGCATCTTTCTGTCTATTCAGCTTTAGACCTTGAAAACTCCCTGAAATTCCAGTCCTCCATTTCTAGATCCTGCCAAGAAATTGCTTGTTAGTAGCCTGGTTGTACTYTAATGGTGACTTTCAACAAAGAAAGTTACACTGTAGTAACCAAACAGCTAAAGCACAAAAAAATAGCTTATATTTCCATTTTTTTTCTTGTATCTCATTCTTTATAARTGTCATCTCAAAGATGAAAATTAAATTAAAAATAATTAAGAACTAATCCCTTATCTTTTATATGAAAAKGTTAAAACAGGATGGAACTACAGCTCCTTTTCATAGGATTTCTATCCAACATTGTTTTGAGTCAATTTGAAGTGCTGGAAATCAGTTCTACTCCTAGGTTTTCACTGAAACCATGCCAAGTTCTACCATTTTAGAATCAGCTGAGTTTTGCAATCCTTATTCTATTAAAAAAATCCAAACCCTTTTATTGATGTTTCATATAAATGTAAAYGTTCAATTGTTTACAAATGTTTTAGAAGCAATGAACATTCTTTTCTTTGACAAGTAAACAAATAATTTTACAACAACTTCTGTAGTACAATCATTTTAAGAAATCTTAAGAAAATATTAATTAGATCCCTAAGAAGTTTGCAGGTCTTGATTTGTCCAGAGTTTGCATCCAGGTAATGTCCAAAAAAATATTCCCTGTTTGAAAACTGAGATCACCTGTGGACAGACAAATCCTTTGAAGTCTCTTCAATGCTCTGTGACCTTGAGTGATTTCCTTGAAATCTTGAGCTGCTCTTCAGTTGGACTGAGGGTCATTTCGAAAATGCATTGCTGAAGGTTCAAAAAACTGGAAGAAAAGTTTAGAGAGGTTTAAGCTGTGGGTTGTTAACCACTGTTAACAACAACTGAGYTAACCCACAAACCCATGTGATTTCTAACTCTCTCAGCAGACTCAAAATAGAACTGCACTACAAGGAGAATCCTCTTAGAATTTGATGCTCATTACCTGGATCATCAAAGCTCAGTTGTTAAGTATGTATGGCACTGRCTGTTCCTCCTAACCTTTATTTTTCCAGTGTTTAAACTGGAAAATGATGTAATGATATGCACTACAAGCTTTATAACACCAATGTACTGAAGCTAAATACTTTTCCTGCTCTTGTTTCTTTCTTTTTCTTCACACCTGACATCATTAGCATCTTTGACTTATTATGTAACTCTTCTCCTGCCATTCTGCTATGTTCTCTGCATCCAAATAATATCCAGGACTCAGCAACTTTGGTCCATTCAGTGACTTTGTATCTTCCTGTCCTCCTAAACAGAAAACCTGCCTCTGCTTCATTTTCTGGATTTATCATCAAAATTTTAACATCATCTCCTTATCTAGCTTGATTCACTCCATTATTCGATGTTTTATTACATGAGAAACTGTAATATAATGTTACATATAAAAATTAAGATAGATAAATTTAGAAATAAGGTGCATAAGATGACAGGGCAGTGGCATATGCATTGTGAGTTATGTGGCAAAGGTAGTACTTGCTGCTCTTTAAAAGGAGGCTCTTTGCACTCTAAATCAAGCAAATTTTAAAATAAACTAAGTGTGCAATTCACCCRCCAAGGTCACTGTCATAAATTAGTATTTGGCTGAAGGACTTAGGAAGAYTTAAAACAGAAAACAAAGCCAACATATGCTGTATGACAAAATAAAAATCTAGAATATCTTTTTCCTCATTTGTCAGGAAGGTTTGCTCTTCTTTCAAGAACTTTTCTATTTGTCAAATTTAGACAAATGTGTCTTTTTCATTACTGTTTAAAGCTTCTCRTGGATGGCAGATATTACTGTACCCTACAGAAGAACATGAACCATAGAAATGTGCCATAGAAATGTTCCATCTCCCATGTATAAATCATGGGGATGCTACATCCTCARACCTTCCACCTGATTTAGTTCACCTTACATAGAGAGGGACTAAGTCCTCTTAGAGTAACTCTGATGCTTTATTTTTTTCATAGTATAAATAGCACAGTGAAATCACTATAATTAGCACCTGTCAGCATTAACTTATAAAACGTTTTGAGATAAAAAGGGGCTTATCTTACAAGTATCTTAAAGCATTTTCCGTGGTCTAAAAACTAGCATCAGTTATTTTGTACATTAGGTTGTATTAGGTTCTAGCAATATACAGTCTAACCAAATGCAGACAGAGAACTCTGCTAGTTTAATTCCTTTGTTTTGATCAGTACAATTGATGCTCTGCAATGCTCTTGCTACTCCCCAGTGCAAACCCATTTACACTGAAATATCTCATGTATCAAGTTGCACAGTGGATGACTGCTATTGAATGTTTTCCCACTTGTTCCAATAGAGAATTGAACCCTTTATTTAAATATTAAGATCAGAAGATGAATGTTATCCCCATGCATGTAAAAAAAGGATTCAGGTGAATTACTTAATTTTAACCTGGATTTTTTWTTTTGTCATTTTTTTTCTTCAGAGAGTGGTGCTGGTTTTGATTTCAAAGATAGAAAAATATTAATCTTGTAATGAAAGTTTGCTACTAAGCTTTCTGGTTTGCAAAGCTTGACTTGGTGCAGTACGTATGGAAGTACAAATACAGAGTTCAGTGTAAGATACTTCTGCTGTCTGTCCAGTCCTGGCTGCCCTCCCTGTGAGGGTGGTGAGGCTCTGGCACAGGTTACTAGAGAAGCTGTGGATGCTTCATCCCTGGAAAGTTTTCAGGATCTGATTGTATTGAACTTGGAGCAACCTGGTCTAGTGGAAAGTGTCCCTGCCATGGGAGGGATGTGGAATTCTACAATCTCCAAGCTCCTCTCCAATCCAAAACAGTCTATGATGATAAAATTCAAATGTTTAAAGGTGTACATTTTATTAAAAACACCTTCTTCTTTACGCAAACTTCAAAATCAAAAAATATCTGTGTAAYTTACACACTCTTAGTTTACTTGTATGTAAGAGAAAAGATATTTAACCTGAAGAGAAAATTATTAATGGCAGGGGAAGAAAAAGTTATCCAAGGAGCAGTTTCAGAAATAGTCAGTCCCCAAGTTCTCATAAATCTTATGAGATACTGTACATAAAAATGACTTTTTCATTTCTGCAACACATTATCTAAGSCAAAGAAAATTGCTTAGTAGTGTATTGAACTTGTACCAAACAGCTTAGAAAGGAGCYCCTCATTTCATGCAGCTCTGTGTCATTACACTAACAAGGCTGCTYCTTCCAGCTGAGGCTCTGAATCCAGAATATGAAGTAAAAAACTCTTCTTGCTCCTCCTTCAAAGCCAAAAGCAGAGCCTGGCCAGAAAATAATGATAAGAGTTGAAACTGACCTTTGATCCCAGTGCTAATAACCTGCTTGTACAAACAGGGCCACGAGATGCCTGATTCATTCTCTGTGTACCTCCAAAGACAGGAGGTACCTGTTTGGTTTGAGCACATGAATTGGTGAATGATCTTCTGTGCTCCAAACTGCGCTAACAAAAATCCTAGRAAGTTGCAGTACAAGAACTGTGTACTGGAAATTTGTCTATTTCAATAAATTAATTAGATTTTTTCCTCTTTTTTTTTTTTTCTGAAACAAAAGTCCCATGAACTCAAAGAAGTAACTTTAAAAAGCTAAATACCTGAAATACTGCACAAAATGCACTTTTTAAATTGAATAAGCTGAATAATACTGTAACAACATTAAATCTGTTGGGCCTGAGGGAGCAAAAGATTAAGTTTAACTGCCCTTGAAGCATTCCATGCTTTGTTCACCCAACTTTTGTATCTCCTCTTTTGGAATTAAAAGCTTACATATTTTTAATATATTTTTAAAGCAAAAAGAATCCTGGTTGTTGTAAGTAACAACTAGTGATACAACATTTGAATTAGAAACCTAGCAGTGTACATCACATTTATTACTAGTCATAACTGAGTACACAAATGCAGAAATGTAATTTAGGAAGAAGAGCTTGGTCAAAATTTACACAATTGTTTAAATTCTTCATAATTCAAAACATCCCAGCTGTCAATACTGTTTTCTTTTCTAAGTCTTGCTGCTGGATTTCTGTTATTCTGTAATGTTACTACGGAACATAATTTCTGAGCTTCTGAGCATGTTTGTGAGCTTGCACAGTAGCATTTAAAAGTATTTATAGTCAGCACTTAGTCCTAGATTTTCGAAGTATTTTAAAAGCCTGGTTCTAATGTTATTATTAATATACGAGGTTTAGTGTAAATATTTCATCACCACCAGGGGAAATGGCAAGTATGTTCCAAATATTTCCAGATCCAGAATGTGAATGGTTTAATCACTGGAGTCTTGGCAAGCTGAGGAGCTGGCCTCTAAACAGAAGTTGTCATGATCAGACATGAGCTTTTCCAATACCTCCCTTCTCTGACTGAGAGAAGTCATTTGCACACATAGTCAATATTTTAACAGCAGGATCAGTAACTCTGGCACAAATGCTAAATTTAGCACTGGGCAGGGTTGGAGTGGCCAGGAGCTGGCAGCTGTGACCGCTTGAGAGACATCTGCAGGAACATTTGTGAGAGACAGTGTCTCCTACCTTCCTGCCCTCACAATTCCACAGAAGCTGCTTGGCAGCACACCCCATTTCTGAGAGACAGCATTTTCCAGATCACACTGGTAGCAAAAATTAGAGTCTGCTAGAGCAGCAGCCCTCTAGCAGAGGCAAGGTGTCACCAATCAGCTGATCAGCACTGTCTTGTTTCTTTGAACTGCAACATCCCTTGACTGCCCACAAGATTTCCCTCAGCCTGCTTTACCTTTCATCTAGGAAATAAGGGTACAGCCTGATCCCCACTCATACCAGATTTCCAGCCTCTGTTTTTATTGATGTAGGGACTTTGTGCATTTGGTGCTATCTAAACACCATCATTATCTCTCTAGCTGTCCTAAATAAACTAAATGTACCAATCAAACTGACTGCAATRTACAGTGAGATCCAAAACTCTACAGCAACGAGGCAAATGAATATATTTTTTACCAAGGAAATAGGACACTATTAACTTTATTTAGGCAAAAAAGGGGAAAAAATAGAGATTTAAAGCATTAAAGAATTAAAGTTGACTGATTACTGACTGATTATTGTAGACATGCTCAATTTGCAGGGCATGTCTCTTCTGGACCTCACAGATATCTAAAGGTGTCATCACTCTCTGCCTGATTCAAACAAACTTAAGAAAAGATTTTTCATCTTTATTTATATAAGACAGTGGGATATATACGAAAAAAACCAGRAAAAATGTATTGAAATGAACAAAATTAGGGACTCTTGATTCACAAACTTTATACTGCAGTTATTAATCCTTTATACTATATAAGAAACTTTTKGGGGAAACTTATGGTACTAGCTCCCTGAGAAAACCTTATGATATTAAAGTTCTTATCTCTTTCACTTCATGGCTTCAACAGATATTTCTACCATTCCTTACAACTGCTAAAGAAATAGAAGATTTAAGATCAGTTTGTTTGCTGAGAATGTCATCCTGTGCTGTCTCACAGAGCATCTTCTGCTCAGTGCAGCATGAGTTAGAGAGAAGTGTTTACATTTCCCCTTCTCAAACAGCCTTTCTGCATTGTACTGAGTGCTACAGCTGATTTTTTTGAGAAAACATTTTAGTATCACTCAGAAAGGGCTGATGAACTGAGTTGCAACAGTAAATGAACAATTGAAATAATGCTGGCCAAGTAAACATATTACATATTATAGATGAGTATTCAGAAAATTTACTACTCACCTCCATAGTGTCTTTTGAAAGATAAACAACCCAGTACACCAGGTTGAATCCTGCAAATGCCACTGGAAAGAGGATCCTGGAATACTGGTCTATTTTACTTGCACCTCCAATGGCTGGTGGTTGTGGTGGGGCTGGTGGAGGAACAGGCAGAGGTTGACACTGGGATGCAGTATTTGATATTATGCTGGGCTCAGGAGACTGCTCTGCCTGAGATGCTATGGAGTTCACTCTCTTCTTCAGGTTGGAGTTGGAGTCAGAATGCTGGGAAAGAAAAAAGAAGAGGGRAAAAAAAGGTGATATTTGGATACTGAGTCTTAGGTTTTGTGATCTCYAGATTTCTTTCCATCTTTTAACTTTCTGATTTTATTGCTGCTTCTCTGCTATAGTCCAATCTCGGAAAATCACAAAAAATGCATCTATACAGAAGGATATATATTTTTACGGCCTAAAGTTTTGTTGTAAAGCCATGAAAGAATATGTGCTTTTCACATTAACATTGTGACAAGTGGAAGYTCCAAGAGAGAAAAAAAGATGGAGCTAAAAGGAAAAGAAGGTAAAGGTGTATTCAAATTGTAGTAGGTTGGTATGACTGAAGTTTGTGTAGATAYGGATCAAGGTTAAACCAAGCAGCAATATGGGCTGGCTCAGGTGCAATCTTCCTGGCTGAACCCATTCATGAGGTTGGTAAACACTGAATGGAGTCAAGCAGTCATGCAAGAACTAGAAAACTGCTGCACAAAAGGCAATGGACTAACTTTACAGCTGCTGAAGACATGAATGGTGAATTGTCCTCTTGYTTTTTCCAGGATAAAATTTCATTTTTAAATATATCTCATAATTCCTGAAGCACTTGCATGCATACAACTGAAGACAAATATACTTAGCTGTAATRGGACTATTTTTATTTTCATTTATGGTGAAATGAAACCAAATTACTCCCATATTTTGTGCAGCATTTGCAGCCAATTACTCTTCAGAAAGCTGTATTAAAACTCTTCTGAAAATTCAGCCAGAACTCAGGGACATGTAGAGCTTACTAGGCTAGCGTGWATATTAATTTTGTACATCTGTTTGATTAGGAACAGTACCTACCCCAGGCTCTAAGCCTGCTCTAATGGATATCAATTGTTCACTTTCACAGTAGTGTCAAATAGGAGGAAATATTCAAAAACCTTGCTGCTTCTGCCATATCCCAGCATGGCCATTTGTGGATGCATGGCAGCAGCTCTAAGATTTATCTGATAGCAGAGAAAATACAGAGGGATGACATGAATGACTTTGTTTGTTTGTTTTGAGATGAASTACTGTAGTGTTCTGTTAATATGGAGCTTAAGCCTAAAACTTTGTCCATAAAATTCATTTCCCTGATTATTGAGGAAAAATCTTGTGCACAAAATCRCAGCATGTACACAGATGTTCTTGGATTTGAATACAAAGATTTTCTGGTCAGCAGAAKGAGATGACCAAATGACTGAAGCAGATGAGGGAAGTCTTGGACAATGTAAATAACTCCCAAAATAACAGCACATACATCTATAGTGAAATGGAAGACTAACATTGGAATGATTTTAAGGTAGAAAAATGCTATTAGATAGGCAATTTCCAAAGCCATTCATTGGGAGTGATTTAATGACAACCATTCACATAAATGTAGCCTGCTGTCAGCATTTTYGGGATTTATCTTGCAGGATTTCTAAGCATGGAACAGATTTTAGTCAATCAGATAAATGACTGAGTGACTAAAAGGAAAGGAAGCATTTTCTGAAATACATTTTCCACTCTTCTACTTGGACCACAATTTCTAGATAACAGACTAACCTAGCACAGCTGGTGTCTCCTGGGTGACTTAAAATAGTTGTAACAGGAATTATCCTTCCAGAAGTCATCGTTACTGTCAGAGAATCAGAACAATTGACATTTCCACAACAGGATGCCAAGTTTTGTTCATGAATGAATGGACTGGTGTCCAACTAAAATTAGGGAGAGATGGATTTCTCACAGCTGATTTTAGTCTAAACAAAAGGGGAAGAGTTGAAGTTTTCCTTACTTCAAAAGGAAAAAGGTACTTTTTCTGTATGCATTTCCCTTACCTACTGCCCTTTTTCTTCCCCTACAAYCAATCACCACTTCCAATTTGCCCTCTATACATTATATGGCTGGTGTCATGTTGTGAATGGGTATTAAAAAGCATTCCTGCTCTGTGCCTATCTGGAACACAGATGTTTCGTTTTGTATTTTGCAGTAACACAGCAAGCAGCAGACAGATTTAAATGGAGGCTGAGCTACAGATGTGTCACAGAAACAGAAAGAGGGTTATCCATGTCCACTTGCACTAATCATAATAATAATAATCCCCTCTATGAACAGACTGGCTGGCTGAGCCTGCCTTCCTGCTTTCACTCCAGTTCTGTTCCATTTGCCTGCATGCCCTGCTTTGAACAGAACTGTTCAAACTGTAAGGCATCTCGTTTTCTCAATCTTGTTTTTCCATTTCTGTGGAATAACTTGACCTTTTGTGGTGACTGTGTGGTTCCAAAAAATACAAGTGTTAAGGTGAATCTTAGTCCTTTTTATCTACAATATTCTGGTACAAGGCAGGTCAAATTSTACTCTGGATTATTCAAGCATGAATCAGGAATTACAGTGCTGAGGGGATGGAGTTAATAGTAAGTAGAACAGATGTAATGTATGGTCACTGGATGATGTTTAGCACTGAACATATTCAGAGTGTGGAGGGAGGAAAATCTTTGTGATCATTTGAATAAGCACTTGGAAAAGTGTAATCCTGGTCACTATTTTATTTATATTTATTAAATCTCATTCCTATAGAAGGGGGATTGCTAAGTAGGAGGATTATCTCAATGTGATTTCACCTCAAGAAAAAACCCTGAGCAGTTTTCTTTTCACTGWCTCTAACAGTCCTGTGTCCCCATAACAGTGAGTTCAGGGTCAAATCTATTTTCTTCTAAATCCCTACTCAGGATATGGAATTCTAAGTCGAAATTTATCTCAGATGTGTAATGASGATGTCTCTCAGTATGGGAGGTTTTTGTAGACCAGCCTGCTGTCCCAGAACCACAACTCATATTTTTCATTGGAATTCACTGCTAAACCAAGAACAGGAGGCAGTGAGGAGGGCTGAGGATAAGAATATAATTCCTTATTACAGTTGTTCTGAACAGCAGCTACAGTAATTTGTCTACTGTATCTAGATTTAACTTCTCCTTTTGACAAAGATTACATACAATAACATCATGAAATGTTAACAAAACAGAGAAAATGGAAATGAATAGCCTATTTTGCATAGCTCCCAGAGCCAATCACTCAAGTAAGGACTGTTTTACAAGCAGCAAGAACAAGAAGCCTGAGGCACAGCACACTGTGTMGTAAGGAAATAATGGATTTTCTGAAGTTACTGAACCTTGATTCAGAGGTACTTTTGCACTCATGTGGAATGTTAGTCCCATCAGGCAATTAAACTTGCAGCTCTGTCTGAGCAGGCAGTGACACAGAGTAGATTGCCAGTCCATTGTTTAATGTGAGACACCACCACTCAGCACTGGTATGTAGATGGCCTGGAAGGTACAGTCTGCCTTCTTGGTGAGCTTTTGATAGCAGCCAAGCTATGTCATCCCCTGGAAAGCTCACAAAGCACTCTCATCCTCTCTRTAAAGCTCTGTTCTCTCACAACCCTCCCCAATATCACCAGAAGTTGATTATACTCAGAATATCTCAGGASGCTTTCACCAAGTATCTTGCCTTCCAGATCTAAAAAAGTACATCACACATAACCTTGGAGTAAATAAAATTCTTTGTCTGCTCTTTCTGATTCCTTTGGTGCTTGCTAACTGTGATTTATGAATGCACTTTGTTCTTATGTTTCTTTCCCTCAAGAGATTTCTGTAATTCATATTTGTAGAATTCTCTCCTTTGTTGCTTTGTACTGCAAATGCATATTCTCACTATCAGTTTAGTTTATGATCTAACAGTAACATCAGTCTCTTATATATGCAACCCAGATACTGGCTAACTTTAAAAAAATTAATATCTGTATGTCCTTCCTTATCTCTCTTTTACTCGCATCTCTTTTTCCTGCTAGTAATGCAGTAAAAAGAGGTTCATGAGAAAAAACCCTAAAAGTTTAGATAAAAATAATGTGCTACTTCTTCATAATTTGTTTGATTAAAGACACTGAACTTTCCTTGCATCAAAACACACAAACCAACCTAGAAGCAGAGCTCATTGTCTGTAAAAGGCAGAATACCTAATTAAATATATAACATTTTTTGCCTCTGCTMATTAGTAGATACAGTTTGAGAAATTTCAACCATTACAGACATAACAGCATGCTAGTGACTTATCTCCCAAAGGGGGAGTTAACCATGGTTTAGCTTCTACATCCACCAATGTGATCTGCAAAACCTCTCCTTAGCTATTGATCAATCCACATGCAGCAACTTCCAGCAGGAAAGTTCATTGCACTGTGCAACATCATCTTTTGGCCATGTACTAAGGAAACTCCTTCAATACAGTMCTGTGCAGTTTCAGTATCCATCTCATGGCACAGATTCATTACACACCCTAAATTTGGACATTCTTTGAATGTCTCGTCTGAGGGATCTGATTTTAAAAAAAGTCTACTGCAAATAATGTGTAAATGGCTGTTAGCAGTGTCCTGCATAATCAAAAGCTGGGTATAGTTTAGAAGTCATTAATAGCCCTAGCTTCAGGCATTTCTTAAGGAATTTTAAATTACCTTTGCTAGAAACACTGAGGAAAAACATGCAGACTTGTTTTCATCATTTTTTACCCTAGTAAAAGGGTTAAATCACTTAGGTTAAATTGCTCACTTGGAGCAGGGGAAAACCATGTTCAAAATCTTTCTTAACCTCCAGGAAATGAAATTCACTTCTCTCAGAATATAGCCTAAATATCAAGTGAAGGTGAATAAGGGGAGAGGCTGTTACCTATTACTTCAAAGCTATTTTATTTTGCATAGAAAAATCTAAAGATCTATATAGGCAGGAAGCATAACTGAAAAATACCCAATGCYCATTGTATTAAAATTGCTGTCATATAAACTAGATATGCAGTAAGGAGAGCAGAGACTGGAACCCTGGTCATTCTCTTTTCAAAGGGAATGGGCTATGGTAGAGTTTCTTCATAACATTTATTTGTAGCATGCCAGAAAAAACATATAATTGGCACAGAGCCTCTCTGCTGTCAAAATATGTTTTTACATTAAACAGATTTAAATTTTCAAAACCACATTTGGCTCTTAAATCTATCAGTGTCTGCCCATATGGTTTTTTTTCCCTATAATTAAATTTACTTTATTTTKTTCTCACTACCCTCATGCAAAAAATTGCTGGGATTATGTCTCAATGTTGTCAGTGAAGACTTTAAAGCATATAGCTGTTTTAGGGTGACACTAAAGGGTGGTTGGTGATCCAGACARAAGTACTCTGTTACACCAGGATATTCATTAAACAAACTCAATATATTCTGAGAGAATTGTAGGAAACTAAATCCTCTATACCAGTGACATACAGCTGTTCTGCAGCTGGCCAGGTTAAAGGGAATAAGAATCCTTTCCTGCCCAAGCTGTGTGGTTTTGAARCAAGGCTGGAGGGAGAAGGAAGCTCTCCCAGAGGTATTGCACGGCTCTGTGCTGATTTCTGTTAAAACATGAGGACTTCTAGAACATAACAGTGAGCAAGCTGTTACAGGGTGGTAATCTTTTGTCTTTTACATGTAGCCTCTCACATGGAAAGGATGTCTTTTGATCCATGGGGTTACTCCCTGACCATCCCACAAAGCATTTCTGCAAATGGTGTGCTCCTCACAGTATCACCAATTCCCTTCACCTGCAACTTCCAGGACTGGGATCTCCCTGGGAAAAGAAAGCCATCAAGAGGAAACAATGCAACTGATACAGAAAATATGCATTTGAAATGGATTTAAAAGCTAAATGCCATTATAGTTTTATATGTGCATATATAGGATGTTTGACATGCCAAAGCCAGCTTGGCCACTGTAGGAGTAAGAACAGGTTTGTGTCAGGGTCCAGATGAAGGCTCAGCTTGCTGCCCTCGTGTTCTGCAGAGGAACACCCAGAGTTTTGTATTTCACACAGGGATTGCCTGCAGCYGATAGAGAGAGCAAGCCAAATCCAGCTCTCAGTTAGCTGAGGTAAATAGAGAGGCTTTCCTGGAGCCAGCCCAGGCCTGCTGGGCTCTCAGCTCTCTGCTGAGCACATAGGCACAGCCTCATCTCTCTTACTGACCCCACCACAGTTCAGTGGCTGCAGCATTTTCTACTACTTTCATTCTATGCTAGAGCAGAATTTGGTCTTCTGACATATTTCTTTTCTGAGTGTACAGGTTTTTTCTCTACATTATAAAAACCTGTGTGAGAGACTTTGGTTTATTTGAATAAGGCAAAATTTTAAATAAAGTTAACTAGACTGAASGGAAAAGAAGGCTGCTTAATATTTTAAATTTTTGTTTGGTTTTTTTTTTTTCAAAAAGCATTTAATTCGAAATTATATATATATATATTCTGTAGATATGTTTATCTTGACTTTGGGCCCTCACTCTAGCAGGAAACTGAGTATTATGCTGTCTGCCTTAAAAAATCTGCCCTAGGATCAGTAATGCAGCTMTAGAAGCACAAGGCTCAGTGAGAATGACAGTCCAGAGGAAACGGTCATAGACATGTAATCAGCCCATGTTAAATACACTGTTAGCATCCAAATTAGACACTTCAGGTCTGTTTAATATGAAATTATATCACTGACTGCAATATATCTATGGATGTGCCAACATAGAAAACTTCCTTCCTCCTTATCTCTACCAAAGGGAAAAAAAAAAGGAATGAAAAAAGAAAAGCTCCTTAAAATCTGTTATCCCATAATCACTCCTTTTTCCCAGAATGCCCTTCTGGAAGGGAACCTTTTAAATCCAATAGCTAATTCTTCTAGAAACCTTTTTGACTACATCATCTWGCCTTCAGTTGTAAGCACCCTTTTTTTAATGTTCTCACTGAGTTTTCTCTTTCTCTTACTGCAGTTCTCACAGAGAACTGATCCTGGGAGAAAAACATGRTGCAGGTACAGGGCTTGAAAAAGGCTGTCTAGCTTTGAGCAAGATCAGGTCTGTAGAATTTTGTGGGCTGTTTTAGAGACTGAGTTTACTTTGGGGCCTAAATGTTTTGGGATTTACTACCCTTCTAAATCTGTATGCTGCCAGCTAAATGTATACAGTTTTCTTGAGCAGTTTGTTGCAGGGTACTTCCTAGATGTGTATTTTATTCCTAGACGCTTTCTTTTTTCTTTTGTTGGTTTTTACTTGGAAAACCTAACAAGTTAATATTTACAAAACAGGAAGGAGGGTTTTCAGTTTGCTCTTTGCTTACTTAAGGCTGAAGACCTTGATAAGAAATTTGAGCCTTTTAACTTCTTTATCTTTTATTCATTTGTTCAACAGAAATTTTATGTCTGGTGCCTACCATTGTCTGCTGTGATTCATAGATCATGTAAATCTGGAGGAGCCCTATCAAGCAAGTTCTTAGTTTATCTGAGCAGAAGCAAGAGATTATTTTTGCATCAGTTGTTTTCCTGAGACTGGGAATGTGAGGGGGTGGCCACAGTGGCTGTGAATGCACCAGCAGCACGTGCAGAGTCAGCCTAACTGTTTTCATATTGCTCAGCAGGGACTTTTCAGGGAAAACAAAAGAAGGATTTTTTGTTTTGTTTTTTCCTTTCTAGTAAACCTCCTTATGGTTAACTCAAACTTGAATAAGGAAGTGTGTGAAGGACAGGTCCAAGCTGTTGTTCCTCTTCAAGATGTAGTAGCTATCAATATTTTCTTCATGCTATATAAAACCAGGCAAACTTTTTGATTTTTCTTTTCTGATAGCTTGTCCTCCAAAAAAGAGTCAGCAAAACTTATCGACTATGATTTTAATMGTTTGAAAGTACTTAAATGTTGTAACTTTAACTGCTATTTATCAGCAAATGTGGAAAAATTACTCTATGGTGGGTAAGGTGTTGCCTTGGCATGGGYACCTCTTAGACCGACTCCCTTATTCAATTACGGATTCAGAGGTTTTGCAAAATGTCATTCAGATTGTTATTTSTCTAAAAATGGAAATCACGGTGGTAGTAAAACTGGTTTTGAAACAGGAAGGCCACAATGATAAATAGATGAACATATGCTGTGAGACAGCATTCACGACTTAGCATGCGATTTACAGAGTGAAATTTGCAAGCAATTCTGGCACAGATTTTGATACTAGAAAGACTTCCTCCCTTTCACGTGTACCAAAATTTATCCTTCATTTATGTTTTTCCCCCTCAAAGCCTCCACCAACACAGATTTCAGTAAGGTAAGAGATGCCAGGTTCATGCATAGGCTAATTACCCATCTTCCAAATGGCTCACTCATGGTCTGTACCCTTGCACTACAGTGATCCCATAATCATCTGGCCAATGCACATGTTCATTCCATTGAACACTGTCCCACAAATTCTGCAGACTTGCTGGGAATCACAGCTGCCTGACCACACTGCCTACAGCATTGCYCAAGAGAAGTATCTTGGATAACAGTCTAATGCCTTTCCTTAAATATCTTGCCAAATAAACATCTCTCTAGAAAATCATATTGCAAATTTAAATAAACACTACAAATAAATGAAGTATTTTCATTTTCTGGAATCAGAACAATGTCTTTGATAAATAGACACAATCTGGTTACATAATCTGCTTCAGGTTAAGATCACTTTAATATTGTTTTGCATTCACTACTTCAGCTGCCTGTTCCTATATGATGCTTATTATCAGAAAAGCAAGCAATTACCGAGACAATCTCGTCCTCTGCCGGTACAGTTGCTGCTGATAGTGCTGCTGCCAGTGCTGCTGCCCTGGCTGCCTTCCTCATTGCTCTCTGAGCCTGGAGATTGGTGAAGTAGTTGACAGCTGCAAACTCAATGAGTGCAGAGAAGACAAAGGCAAAGCACACGGCGATGAACCAGTCCATGGCGGTGGCGTAGGACACCTTGGGCAGGGAGTGGCGAGCACTGATGCTCAGGGTGGTCATGGTGAGGACTGTGGTGATTCCTTGGAAACAACAGAAAGAAATGGGGCACATTAGAACTTGGCTTCAGCCCTGAACACTCCTAAATTCACATATATGAAGAAAACCAAAGCACAGCACCTTTTTTGATTTTAGCAGTCATCCTGCTTCCCAGCAAGACCCCTAAGTATTTTGTATCCTTTAATAACTCATGTGTACTGGATTCAGCATCTAAAAGGTCTGGGAAAACTTCCTTAATGCATTGAGGAGACTGAAAGATAACAACATTCTAGATGGGGACAGCTTCTTAGAATTGGATAAACATGGCTATAAAAAAATCCAGGCTCAAAATTTGAAGGAGGTTTTCCTTGGTGGGTTAGTAAGTATAATGTTTGGCAGAAAACTGGATTCACATATTGTCATTCCCCAACAGTGATCCTCTCTTTCTCCTGTTGTAGTACAAGACATGGCTTACAGAACCCTCACTAAATCAGTCAAATTCTACATTAAAAACAGTCAGAGCCTGATCCAAACATTCGAAGCAATAATGCTTTGGTCCCCTGAGCTGTCGTCTTTAATCACTGGATACATTTTTTAAGATTCACTAAGAGTATCTTGATTTGAAAGCTCGCCTAGCTGCAGATAGGGAAAGACAGAAAAGCTACTTCTCTAGAGCTGCTTATCTATTTTCACAGAGCAAATCTGGTCATGTAGCTCATGGGCCCCATGGTGTTCTTCACATGAATTCATGAATTTATTCTTTCTGTGTTGGAGTGTTCAGCATTAATAATGTAGGAAATATACTTACTTCCTACTGCTGCCTGATACAAGCAAAAAATGCAAGAACAAACTCAATCATTTACATACAAGCCTCTGTGACTCATATCTGCTTATAATTATGCCTGCTAGAATGTAAAAACTGTGGGTATTTAAAGACAGTAAGGTGGAGAATACCCTCTTCTATTTTCTGCAGTTGGGAAAGGGTAGGTGGCAAAGTGAAAGATGTTTTAATGTCATATTGTGATGGTCATGTTGAGTTGATGAAGCAATATGCTATGAGTGATGCTCAGAGGAAAGGATGCAGYGTCATAGCATATTGCAGCATCCAGAAAGGGTGACATTATTTTCAGAGTTTCTCTGCAACTCTTTCACATGATGTGGCTTGCCAGCTGTCTGAGGTTAACTACATCCCAATGTCATTACTTATCACATTTTAATGAAATACAAATAGRAGATGGTATAGAAATACGTAGCATTCCTACTTCTGCCAAACCTGACAGACTCATTTTATTATATGAATACAACTATGCTGAGATGCATTTCAATTTCAAAGGTCCAGAATGAACTTTTTGAAATGATGTGTGATTAGATTAGAATCTGTCCATGTGCTAGTTAGTAATAAAATAGATATATTCTGTGTCTGAATAAAAACTTACTGMAGCAGGAATTTAACTTAGGAATAGGTCTCCTATTCTTTTACAGATATAGATAAGAATTCTCTCCATGTGGAGTGAATATTGATGAAATGCTCTGCACTGTGGAAAGCTACTTCATCAAACTGAATACGAAATTACAGCTGGTAAACTSTGCAATTGCTGATTGTTTACCCTTGTCTTTACATTTTGAACRCTTCTTGGTAAGTTTTGAGGAATATGTTACATAATGCAAACACTGAAATCTGATAGCTGGCATCCATTTTGGAGGTAAATAAAGTCCTTGAATTATTTTGTGCTGAAAAACTGGTTTAGGCACATCATTATTCTTCTACTATTAACTTCTCTCAAACTTAGCTTTCAGACTTACAAGTAAAAGTGAAAATTTATAATTCAAGTATTTGCAAGATGATGCATTTTAAACCTTCACCATTTTAAAATTTTCTTTTTCAGTGAAAAAGACCAGAAGTCTTTTTTTGTCATAAAGAATTTGCCCTCTTTTCCTTAGATTAAGGTATTCAGGATCCGTGGGATTTTGAACGAGTCTGGACTACAAATTCAGACTGTGCCCTGAGAGAAATACAAATGGAATAAGGATTGAAATATTCTTTTAAAATGCTAACATCACTATTTTCCACAGAGGTGGAGAGGCGCTTATTTTACTCTTTTCATAAAATGTTTTCTCAAGTCCATGTTACTCTTCAGTACAACACCTAGGAGCTGTTATTCCAGTGTTTGGGCTATTTATATAATTGKTACCAAATCAACTACAGAACTACTTGCATATCTCTTCAGGCATGTACCTTCCATGCCCACTATGCTGCAAACATGTTTTACTCAAAATGTAGAGGATGTAACTATACAGTCCAGAGATGTAACATGAAGCCAAATCAGGTAGCATCATATCTGGAGTATAAACCTCAGATATATATGAACCAGGAGACTCACTGAGAGCATTAATTCAAACCACTGGAAAGAAAGAAAAAGGCCCTGCCATGCAGTATGGATACATCTTTCTCCTTATGACTTCAACCTGCGCTAGGGACATTACTCATCTCACTGATCTTTATCCATCTAAAGCCCTTGTTAGTTGTTTAGATATCTTCGTAACCAAGGGGAAGAGAGCACTCCAGAATGAGTGTTAGATGGACTACCTTATGTCAGATATTAACTCCATTCCATGGGATTTTATTTCCTTTTAAAACTTTAACTCATATTGGTTTCATGAGACAATAAATCCATAGGAAAAAATCCTCTTGAAAAAAATTGCATTTACTTTGAAATTGTCCCTTTCTGCATACAAAAATACAATTGGAATACAACTGAAAATTGTCACAAATAAGAATGGCTACCCAAACATTCTGAGTCAAGAATTTTGACCCTCATAGGCAAATTGGCTATCATTTCACTTTAGTATTTACTTTTGCTGACTGAAACCTACTAGCTGCCTTTCCTAATCCCCCCTGGCTTGCAGTATCTGATTGATAGAACAGATTCAATACAGTGAGTGAAATGAATGACAAAAGGAAAAACACAAATACCAGCCACGGTTCTTGCTGGAACAGATTCTTTGTTAATCCAAAACACAACTTGAGACAAGACGACAGTCATGATGCATGGAATGTATGTCTGAATGAGATAGTAGCCTATTTTCCTTTGCAGATGGAAATAGAGCAGCTGGAGTGAATATTCCCCTAAAACAAACAAGGAATGAAAGGAATGAATGAATGGGAGATGTGATGCTGAGCTCAAAGACCTTAACACAGCATACCAAAAACTGTCCTGGCTGGAACAGACTCCTTGTTAATCCAGAAAGACACCTGAGAAAGAATGACTGTCATAATGCAAGGAGTGTATATCTGTATCATGAAGTAGCCCATCTTCCTTTGCAAGTGGAAATAAACTGTCATGATTACATATTCACCTGTTAAGAGACAAGTATGTCAGCATTATTCTGGCAGTATATGAGTGAACATTATTGGCTTAAACCCAACATAATATGTTCAGATGAAATCACAGACCTCTTAGTGCATAATAAAAATAAGCTGCTTAAAAAAAGGTAAAGTGACCTTATGGAAACAGAGCAGAATAAYATTCATTTTATGCACTGTTTTTACTGGGGTGTAGAGGTAGTGGGAATTCTTAAGAGTATCATGAAAAATGTTTGTGTTTGATGGGACTGTATTGAAAAGCTCTCTTTTAAGAAACAATGGTTAGAGTCTGTCCAAGGGTTTTACGTTTTAAAATGGCAAAAGATAAATTAATTCATTTTATATGAAAAAAACCTGTAATTTATTATCAAGATATTTCACAACACCAGTAATTTCCACGTGGCTCCATCTTACCTGTGTTAGATTTAATTGTTTCACTAGATACAGTTTGTCCTATGAGGTCGTACTGGAGAAGACTGGAAGACTCCTGGGGTACTTCTACTGAATGTAATGGTCCTTTTTTCCAAGTATAAATTATTTCACTTTTTGGATAAGCATCTGAGTAACAGAGGGGAAAATGACCATTMGTAATTACGTATTTTATAAGCAATTGAAAAAATAAATAGAATAATCCCTTYTGTAGCTCAAATGCCCACAGAAACATGCATGCTACTCCAGGAAGTTTCTAACCTCATTAATGACAAAATGAAAAAAAAAGGCAACAATAAGAGAATGGCTGAGGTGGGACCAGAGAGGAACTAGCTGTCACTTCTTAACTTGTTAYAAAACATACATATTGATTACCAGAGCTCAACTAAATATTTTCAAATTATATTACCACAATATTTCAAAATCGATTACCACRTATTTTCAAAATTTTAAGTAATATAGTAAATGTAGCAGAGGTTTTAATATTTGTTGAAGGACCAACTTTGACTACCAGAGTGTAAGAATAATAAATAATAAAACATGCTTCAGCAGTCACCCTTCAGTGGATAAATCCATGTCCATATGAATGGTCTGAGTCTCAGAGAAAAAAGTAAAATTCTAGTATAAAAATACAACTTAAAATTTCAGACAGGTCACTAAGTAATATCTTAGGATCTTCATTCTGATCAAATGTGTTACTTTAACAAACTGAAAGATACAGAAAAACTTACAGCTTCCAAATTTCARGGGACAAGCATGTCCATCCATTGGGAAATTCACCAACCTCATAGGACAGTCAGCATTAATGGTTAGTCTAGAACACACAGTTGTAGATAATGAAAAAATAGGGTACGTAGGAAAATGCTGATAGAATCAAAAATACAGGTCAACAAAAGCAGGACAAGCTCTCACCTCATAGTATAAAGAATAGTTCCATTCTGCATAATTCTGAAAAGTTTGTTAGGAGTTGTCATGTTGTGAGCAATTGATTTTTTTCCATTTCTAAAAAACGTGTCTGGTGTCCAAATTTTACTGACCATTAAATTGTTCAGTCTCAATATTTCAGTTGGCCCACTAAACTTCAGCCTCTCATCAGTCCATGTCTGACGAAAGAAGACATCCATTGTGTATTCCTGTGGGAAATAAATAGGGGTTGACATCTGTGTGGGGGTCAGCAGTCCCAAGTGGCTGTGGGGACAGTAACTCCATGAGACAATTTGACACACATGTCAATGGCATTTCATTTACTGCTTAAACACTCAATCCTATTATCATTAAGTAGTTACTAAAAAAGTCATCCATGAAAACATATCCTATTTTCTTATTATTTGAAGAATAGTTACAAATGAATMATTGAACAGATAATTGGACATGATTAAGGAAAAAAAAAACTAACCCTCATTGTACTCTCATAGATATAAATTTAATTCAACGTGACTGAGGTCTAAGAAATACAAATGTCTCCCTTTCAAAGTGCAAGACCAAGCTATCAATGTTTAACTGCCAGAAACAAAAAGACACGCTCGGTGACTCTTCTGCAGCTTCCTTTGGATATTCACAAAGTGAGGACTGATCTGAGTCACATCACAGTAGGATTATGGTGTCAAGGTAATATTAATCAATGGGACTTTTTTCCAAGAATTCTTAGTAATATTTTCACAACTCTTCAGAAAAGAGCTCTCTGCAGAAGTTGCTTAGGAAACAGAGCTAAACCTGGCCAGGGGCAAATTTTGTAAGAATGCAAGGTTATGCCTTCTCTTTGACTGATGAAGAGCAGTGGAAAACCTTTGATATTACTTGGAGCCCAACTGTGGGTGTTACAGGGGTGTACAAGGGCAAAAATAGCAGCCCAAGTCAATGTCTAGAAAGAGAACAGCAATGCCACTCTCACTTCCATGACTTAACATGTGCCTGGGGGCTACTGCTGTAGTTGCCAGAGTGCACCCAAGTCTGAACCTCTGTCTACATAGACTGAGTGCACCCAAGTCTGAACCTCTGTCTACACAGACTGAGTGCACCCAAGTCTGAACCTCTGTCTACACAGACTGAGTGCACCCAAGTCTGAACCTCTGTCTACATAGACTGAGTGCACCCAAGTCTGCGGCTGCCTGAGTTTGGGGGCACCCGGCACGACCAGGGGCAGCTGCGTCAGCAGCGGCACCATTCCCCTGCAGCTGCTCATTCGGTGTCCTCCCACCAGGCAGCGTTCTGCAGAGCTTTGCTGGGACACGGCGCTCACCATCTTCTTCTCAGGGCTCAAGAGGCATCTTTTACCTGCGGCCGTGCCCTCACCTGAGGCTGCGTGTGCCCAGCCCCGGCTGGCGGGCAGGGAAATAGCTGTATGCAGCTCTGGCCAAACTGCTCTGCTGGGCCCTAGAGATTGTCAAAGAGATTAAGCCTCGTAATCTGCTTTAATGACGGTCAACTCAGATGCCACCGTAATGAATCCCGGGAAAACAGAGCAGGGGCGGCGAGCGGGGCCCTTACCATCTCCACGTCGGACACCGGCCCGAAGCTGGTCACGTAGATGTCCGTCTTGACTTCTGTCACGGCGCCTGCGGGACACGGAGAGGGGCTGGGAGAGGAGCGGGACCCCTGTTCGAGGGCAGCGGAGCGGCCCCGCAAGCGCGGGGGCTGCGGGGCACGGGCAACTTTGCTGTTGCTTTTGGGGTTCCACCGCCTCCCTCCTGCCGCGGGTGCGGGACGAGCCGCTCCTGCCCGGGCAGCCGGAGCGCTGCTCGCCCTTCCCCACCCGCCGGCTCCCCGAGGGAACGAGGCTTCCCCGCTACCTCCAAATCCCGGTCGGAGCCTGTTGTCGTAGCCGTCCAACAACTTGTCGAGGATGCGAGTGATATTTTCCGAGTAGAGGTCCGCCCCGTCGCCCTGGTCCCCCAGCGCCGTCCCCACGCTGCGGGCAGAGGCGAGTCCCCGTCAGCCCCGGCCCCGGGGGGCGCAGGGAGGGACGGCAGAGCCCCGGGCTGCGGGGAGCCCTCGGGGGTCGGCGTGGTGGCGGGGGCTCACTCACCTCACAGCCACACACGCCCAGGCGAGCAGCAGAGCCATGCCGCAGGTGTGTGCCGGGACGCTCCGATGCCCTCAGAGCCGTCAGCTGGAGCCGATGTCGGCGCTCATCCTTCCCCCGGGCCCGGGTGAGGCTCTGGCAGAGCCCGGTGGCTCAGCCCCGSTGAGGCTCTGGCAGRGCCCRGYGG
>JACDOX010000032.1:4333784-4375549 GCA_014549065.1 Cardinalis cardinalis
CKGGCWCAGCCCGGTTCCTCAGCCCCGCTGAGGCTCTGGCAGGGCCTGCCCGGGTTCCTCAGCCCCGGCCCCTCGCTCCCGGGCCGGGCTCTGGCCGCGGCCGTGCTCGTCCCTCGGCTTCGCCGCCGCCGTTCAGCCTCATCTGACCGCTCCACGGGGGGAATTAGGGTTTGAAGGGACGGTGCGCGGCCGGAGAGCAGTGACAATAATCGAATAAGGCATTAGGGGAGATTAAAAGGAAGAAATCCACTGCTAGTTTTGGCATGGAATTAGCAGGGACCCGTTAGGAAATCTGGAAAAGCGCTGGCATCTTGCTGATAGAGATTATGTTAGAAATGGCCTCAGCTTTTATTATGTTTATGGTTCACAGGGAGATTATTATGCAGCTTCCACATCATTAGAACTTTGAGGGAGGGGGGGACCCAACAGTTTGCAATTTACCGGGGGTTTTAACCTTTCTCAACAGTTCTCCTGTTGATCAATTCTTTAGAATTGTATAGAGATTTCCAGTATCTAAACGGTGATATCTGGACATTGAACACTTGAAGTTGGTTCTGGTTCAGATTTCGAGATTTGCTTGTTTGTTTKCTTTTTTTGTTTGTTTGTTTTTGTTAATACTAAGCTGTTTTGGAGGGTTACACACACATTTCACTCAGACTTTAAACCAAGGCATTACCAGGACTTTTGGTAGAACTGGAACTCCTTACTTTTAAACCACTGGGATTATAAATCATTACTAATTTTGTCCTGCTAAGTACTGACTGGATCATTACTGTCCTTTCCTTCAGTAAGTGTGTTAATGTAGTCTGCCCTAAAGGAAAAAAAGTTCACGCTGCTCCAGCTTTTTGTGTGGCCTTATTGCTTCTGAAGAAAACAGTGAATGATGYAACACTTCTGTCATTTAGCTACTCTGTAAACAAAGGAATTGGGTCCATTTTCTTTACATGRTAATACAGAGGGACTAATAAATACAGCCAAATAAATTTGTTTTCCATAATATTTTGTTGCATTAACCTCATTTTCTCAGCTTCTAAGAAAATAKTTTAACTATCAAGAAATGGAAAAATGTATTTCCATGAAACTAGGAAAATAATGTATTTATTCAGGAGTAAAACTAGATTAAGACTGACACTGGGGTTCTGTGCTCAAGTTTTGTGTTTTAGAGAGAATGTGATGCAACAAACCAGGAGAATTCAATGATGTAATTAAAAATACAAGATGCCCTCTGTCACTGAGTCCCTTTCCCTTTTGTTATGGGCAGTAATGTGACATAATCCACACAGGTGAGCTCTGCCTTCTGCCAGAGCTGCAGGTCTGCCTTTGAACAGTTGGAAACGTGAGCTCCTGAGAGTCCCTGGAAATGCTCTCTGAATACACCAATGTGAATTCTGTGAACTCACCATGGGCTGGTGTAGTTCAGGATTTTTGTTGGTATTCAGAACCATTTATCTGCATTAATTTATTCATGGACAATACTATTGCATCTGTGAAAAATCAAAGGTTTGTGTGAAATACTAAGTGGAACAGGGAAAAGAAGAAAAGGGAATTCAACAAATCAGAACCTTCTGGGGTTATGTTCTTCTCTCTGGTCTTGATTAAAATCTACCATTTGAAACTTTACCCCATTTTTCACATATGTTTAATCTTAGACATGTTTGAGTTATTTGAGTGCATCACTCTTCTCAGAATATTAAAACTGCACTTAGCATGTAAACATCATTAATATTCATCTTTGTAAATATGCTCACATTAATATTAAATAYATAAATACACTTGAAAGTTTAGGSCTCCTTATTTATTTTMTTTTATTTTTCTGGACCCATTGGATCACTTTATTTACTTCTAAGGGTTCTATGTTCTGTGTTTTACCTTGCATCTCCTCTTGGCACAATGTCCTGATCCTTTTTCAACAAAAGAAAAAAAGTCTTGGCAAAAAATTAACAGGAGTATTCAAATTTCCTTCACAAAATGTGCAAGAAGAGTTAACTTTATAAAATTAAGCATATGCTGTGTCCCATCAGCATCCCCCAGCTGAATAGAACACATCCAATTTGTCTTCTTTTAAAAGGTTTATTTTTGCAGCTTCTTTTAATAAGCATCTCCTGAGTATTAAAAGGCCAGTGCTACATGGGGCCACCAACCAYGCCTTTCTTCTTTTACTTCACTCTTTTTATTGTGAATTAGGCAAGCCATCTTTTCTGTTAATTGCATAATTGTCAATTACCTTTTGTTCAATAGCACTCTGTTCCAAATTAGACTCCTTTTGTGCAAAAACACAAACTGTTTGTTTCTTTCAGAAAGAGTAGATTGGGATGTGAGTTGGACATAGAATTTTCTCCCTTTACCTGGAAACTGGGGGAGTTTAACATTTGCTTTTTGGACCAGATTGGAATATATCCCAGGCTGGGATGTTCTCTGGAACATCCTCATTGTCTGTTATTATCTCACCTCTGGGTCTAGCCCAGCAATTCTTGCATGGCAGGAAGGATCTCCGATGGCAAAGCAGGAAACTTGGGCAGTGGGCTGCATTCTTTGAATAAATTGTAYAATTTCAGGATGGGATTTCCCTGCAGGAAAATAATGATAATATTCTTCATAAGAAATTTGCAGTTAGAGTCAAAGACATTAAAAAAAAATCTTTAAGCCACTCAAAATATTCCAGCCTGCCTTCTGAAATGCTAAAAGCAGCCTTTGCATGGTAAAGGCAGTAGAAGGGACTTTACTGTCACAGAGCTAGGTGGTTTCAGGAGCTGAAAGAAGCTTTGAACAGCTTTGTTAGATCTAATTTATCTTGAAATTTCTGTTAATGTTTTCTTTGYGTGGATTTGAAACTTTTAAGAGTGAAGCAGATAAATTCCCCTTCTCAGCAGTTTTGAAATTCTCTGCACCAAGAAGTTGAGTACTCTTGTGTTTGTTTTCTGCTTATGAAATGTTCACATTATCAGCTGTACAAATTTCTCTATCAGAGAAGATCAAACCAGCAAATTGTATGAGACTGATTATGAAACCAGTTTGAAAATAAGCATATCTGAGAAAATCGGTTGGAAATTAGAATTTTATAAGTGAACTGAGCACACTTTAAAAAGGAATAGAGATCATGGAGACAGGAAGAGATGTTTCTTGGTAGACAAAGGTCTCATGAGAATAATCAAAATGTTATAAAAGGCTTGTCAGCAACATATGCTTTGGGCTTTTAATTAACAAACAATTTGGAAATTTGTTGAGAAAATGGCATGAGCTGAACAACAGGCTTTAAAAAAGTGAATGGCAAATTGAGAAGTGTGGTGGCAAGATTACACTTTGCAGCTGCTAATTTTATCACCTTGTAGGGTGTCATTAGCACTGAGATGAAAAATGAGATTTCTGATTCATTTGGGAATACTGTTGCTGAAAAACAGATCTTTTGCAACAGCTGAAAACTTCTTGAGAAATGTGTTTGTTTTCTTCTTGAAATTGAGGCATTTTGTAATGAAAATAGTCTGACTGAAGTTTCTGTGGCAACTAGGAAGTTAAAATATGACAAAAGCTTACAAGATTGCAATTGATTCTCACATTTGTATTTAATCTGATACCTGCTGTCTGTTCAGCCCCTGACAGAGAAATGCATCCCCCATTTCTTTTTGTTCAGCATCTACATACTTATMTAAGAAGAAATAAGATTCTATACTGTGGATGTGATAATAAATTAACTCAATGGTCATAGGGAAACTTTATTTTAAAATTGTTCTTGCTTTGTGGGAAAAGCTTGCATTTCAAGGTTTTGTTGCTTTTCTTTTTACAAGCTTTATTTCTCAGTGAACTTATTTCCCACTGAATTAATTATTTTTACAGGGAATATACAGCAGAGATGTAAGGCAAATAGTTTTCAGATTGTACAATTCTGTGTAAGTGGAATGCCTGCCAGATTGGAATTCCTGCATGCTCATCTTGCTGTCAGAGGACAGTGTTTACTGTTTACCCTTTCAAATGTTTCCTCTGCCTTCCAAGACCTTCAGAGAGAATGTATGCACATATTGTTACCCGTGCTGCTCACCCCACTGTGCCACAGACAATTCCAAGCGTGGATGAGTCATCTGCTCCCAAATTGCCTTCTTGGTACCTTGTAACACCAGGAGCTGGCACAGGGCAGAGCAGCTCTCAGAACTGAGGGAACACAYTGAGGTAAGGATGCTGCTGTCCTATTTATTCTTGTCCTGTACAAAGCTCCACGACTGTGAAAAATTTTCTAATTGATATGTACAAGTCTATGCACCTGCAAAGACAAAGCAGACATACATTCCTATTTTTCATGTTAAATGCTTAAACATTTGAGCCTATTTGCATAGGAGATTGAACCCGAGTTTGCTTTTATGTCCAGGCAAGTCAGAGGTCCAAACAAACAGAAACCATAACACTTCAAATCTCAGGCTGGTTCTTAGGCATTATTCAGTGTGCAGTCTAGCATAAACACTTCAGTAATGGAAAGAAGCTTGCTTTTGGCAGATCTTCTGGTCAGAAAATGAAACAAATTCATCATTAAGCATTTTTGAAGGATATGGGACAGACTGCTGTTCAGTTGTTAGTACCTGTTCCACCCACCATGCAGGTACAAAAATGGTATTTCAAGGTACAGCTGGAACTGTCTGACACTGTGTGTACAAATCAATACAAGTATTGTTTGGTTTCTTGGTTTTCTGAGTATTTCTATCCTCATAGGAACTGAATGTTTCTGGGAAATGTGATGTATCCATGAATCATTCTGTGAAAGYTGGGGGCTCTGTCTAGATTCCTACTGAGGCATCTTCAAACAACCTAAACCAAACGGAAGGCCTTAGGCTCCTTCCTTGCTGTACACAGGTGAAACACCACAAAACAAACCTGGCAGGAGCCACATTGGAACAAACTGTGCAACCCTCCTTTGCCCCAGAGCTTGAAATGATGCCTAATGATTTTTGCTTTTTTTTTCTTTTCTACATTCTGTGTATTCTTTACACATCTATTTGGAGCTCTGTGCCTGTTATTGCGTTCATAGCTAGTTCTCCCAGGACTATTCCCTGCCCTGCTAGGCAGAAAGACAAAACACATTGAACCCTATGCTATCTTGGTTCTCCTCAGAAACCAAGGTTGAAAAACAGCTCTTTTAGACACATTTTCAATAATAAAGTTTAGTCCGATCTAAGGGGAGTGGATTTAGAAGGGGCTGAACTTGGGGGAATTACATCATTACTGGTGCTCCTAATTGGTGATTTTTGTCAATTATGCTAATTTACTAAACTTATAAAACTTACAAAACTTATTCACCCTGTGGGGGGGTCGGTTTTTGTGGACATTTTTCATATCTGCCCCTGGGGTCTTCAATATTTTCCATATCTGCCTATATCTGGACATTTTCCATATCTGCCCCTGGGGTCTTCAATATTTTCCATATCTGCCTATATCTGGACATTTTCCATATCTGCTCCTGGGGCCTTTATATTACCTCCTATACTAATATAATCACATAAAAGTGTGTGTTGTTTCATTTATAGATTGTTTGAGGCATCAGAAGGACCTTTTCTTTTGCTAGCATTTTTGCCACGTGCCATTCCAGTCACCTCTCAATATTAACAGACAAGAGGGCAGCAACTGTTTTGTGTCCTGAGCTGCAGAGGGAAGGAATCAGGGAGTAGCAGCGATACTACTGTGTCACCGTGTGCCTCTATGTGTCTCAGCCATCTGGTTTTTAAGCACCATCACTAACAGCAGAGCTGATGGCAGACTGATCATTCTGTCACTGAACTTTTTGAAGCCTTTTTGGCTCTCCAGATCATCTCATTTATGTAGTCAGATTCCCAGTTCCTAAAAGAGGGTGTTCTCTTGTACCTCAGAGATGCAATGCAGAAAGCAAAAATCCGATTCACTAGGTTATGTTAATTGTACTTGGTAGTAACTATTATTATTTCAATTTAAGTAATCTTTACTGAACCATTCACAACTAAAGAATGGGGCTTAATATTAATTGTCAGGAATAATATACTTTATCTGAGGATAGACATTTATAGTAGGGGAGAAACAGGTTCTACTCCACATTTTCTGTTTTTTCTAGGTCGTGCATAAACTTTCCTGTCCTGACTGTATTGGCAAGTGTCCAAGTCCTAATCTAGCAGAAGCAAGTTCTCCTTATGTCACTGTCAACCCAGGACACATTGATTCTCTGATTGTTTGGGTATGTGTCTGGAACAGGTGTAAGGTCCAAGCTCCAAATGAGGAGGAAATCCTTCTTTAGCAGCAGCACCGGGGGTGGGAGGTGCTGGGAACTGCAGGCTCACTGCACCTGACTTGGTGTGGAGCTTAGTGAACTCAACAGTGTTAACTAATGGTAGTGCCTGTGATTACATAATTGTAGTAATGGTGACAATGCTTTCTTTTCACTGAACAGAAACTCTGTGATGARGGAGAGTTTCTAGCCTGGCATCCTTCACATTTGAAGAATAAGTGAACACCAATTGTTAAGTCTCAAGACTTCTCCTTTTTTGTAAATCAGTCTTTTTTTACATTTCCTACAGACAATGCTGAGCCCAAATGCACAGTGAAAAAAAGCCCAGTAAATCTGTGCTGGCTTTCTGTTAGTTGTGTGGCAGTAGTTAAATGGGTTTCTATTCAGCCATGGAGGTGGTGAACTGCCAAGGATGTACAGACAGAGCATTGACACATTTGATATCTTTATATTAAAGATAAAGCTGTCTGGTTTAATATATTCATGGCTGCACAAGATACATAAATTAGACAAATTATTTAAGAGATTGTAATGTGCTGGTTGGTATTCTTTCCTTGAGCACATGTCTTTAGGAACCCACATTTAGAAAGTAGCCTAAGGGAACAAACCAACTTTCAGATGTGTGTTTAATAAGACTTTGCCAACTATTGCCTAATGAGGTTTGTTTTATTGTACAGACTTAGGGTTAAATTTAATTTGTTTTCATGGTAGTTTTGGATAAAGGTAACTTTCCTATAGACTTAATTCTGAGATATGGATATTTCTCTACATGATTTTTTTCTTCCAGAGAGATGATTAAAACTCTTCAGCTTATTTTAAACTGAAAGAAAGGTAAAAAATTAACTTCTGGTTTAATCTTCAGTGGGTTTTGCTTATTTGCTTTTACACAAGATTTTTTTTTAAATTGTGTATGTTGGGCTTCTTTGTCTCTTACTCAGAGTCACTTAAACCCCTACATTGCCTGGATGACTTTTTTCATGTCTAGTGAATTCATATTTTTCTGTTGGAATCTCATAGTTACCGGTTTTTGGGTTGTATGTTAGCTAATAAGCTAATGTAGAAGTGTTAATTTATTGTAGGGGCTTTGAATAAGATTAATACATGTTAGGTCCAGAATGTCATAAATATATAGTTTATTATAGTTAACATATGAATATTGCCCTCTGGAGTGACTSTGAAATACATTGGTTACCACTATCATCCCTTCCAGCTCACACTCCTTGCCTGYGATCAGAGATTGGATTTATGTCACTTCCCTGTAGATACTCACCTAAGCACTTGAGCAAAATTAATTCATCTATATTTGTCTCTGTTTTATATGTTCTTTCAAAAACGGTTATATAATTGAAATACATAATTTAAATGCATGAGTTCCAAAGTCATGCACTTGCATTTCTCTGCATTTACGAATGTGCCATTAGCTGGGTACTCGAACAGAAAGCAAGAGCCTCTTGTAAGTTGGTTGGCAGTCACAAGTTAGACCAGCTTTTAAATCTTGCATATTGTAGAGCACCATTTATACAAAAYATGTTAGATAACTATTTGAAATGAAAATTTTTAATTGTCCCTTTTAGTGTGGCGAATAATTTTCCTGTGTTTATAACCATGAGGCTTCCTCCTGCTTCTTTGCTATCTCCAGGGGAAAAATGAGAGGAGTGGGAAGGAGCAACATTTCTGAAAGTATTACTTGTGGATTATTTGGTAATCCTTAAAGGTTTCTCCTTATTTTCCTTCATTGCACAATATTGAAATTTCTTTTACCTTCCATGYTGGAGAGTGTTTGGATGCTTGCATAAAACACCCCATCTGACATCTGAATCTTTCCCTCTTGTTGACTGTTTGGATAGAGATAAGCCCCTTAAGTGTCTCTTAATTAGGTTCATTCCCAACAGTTGCTTGAAGTTATTAGAAAAGATTAGATGTTTGCATTACAGAAAGCAGCAAGATGCACATGTATTGCTCTGTATTAGTAAAAAAATTATACAAAAACATTTTATTCTGAAATTTCCTGTTTTAATGTCAGTAAATACAACAACAACAACAATATATTTTATATTCATACCAATACAAATTACATTTGTCACACATTTTCCCTGTGGAGTTAGCAACTTTTTCTTTCTCTCTACCTCAGTACTCACTCAACCTGCATATTAATCATAATATTGAATGTGCTTTTTATTTTACATCACTCCTAGCATTATCAAAGTTATGGTGGTGTAAAATATTAACTCACCAAGCAAGTTGGAAAATGTAGCCTGTCTTTGTAAATCTCCTGAGGTATTTTACAGTCAATTTTTTTGCTTACTTGTCTGTAAATATTTTAGACTATCAAACAGATGTGCTAAAATATTAATTTCTCATACTGCAAAAAATTTCTGCTCCTTCTTGTGTTGCAAGTAAATCACTATGTATCTATATGTAAGGTGCTGCATTTATTTGTTTTCCAACAGAAGTTGTTAGGCCCCTTAGAGAACACCACAGTTTTGTGACTTTGCTGTGCACATCTGTAAAGATTGTCCCTAAATGCCTATTACAAACCAGTTTAAACATAGAAGGGTGAGGGAAACTGAGCTTCTGTGAATAAAACAGTTTAAACCCAGAAAAGTTCAAAAAAAAAGCCAAGAAATAAGATTAAACCAAGCAAGGTTAGATGTTGGTGCCAAAAAATATTGGCATATTTTATTTAATAGTAAAAGAGGCAAAGAGAGCCCAAAACTGAATCACTTTATTTTATTTCTATCTATGAGCAGTGCAGGTCAGGAGGCCTATGGAGGGTGTGGTGGTTTCTCTGCAGTTTTTGTAACTCAGTTTTGCTATAATAGGCAAAGGTGCTTCATGAAGATGTTAAAGCCATAAATGATAATGTGCCTCACTCTGAATGGGAGCTCTCTATCTCAGCCAATTGACATATGGACTGAAAGCTTCAGATAAAGCCTAATGCAATGCAGTTTAAGGAAGTATCTATTTTTSTATCTTCTCTTAGCTTAAAAAGCCAGCATTGTTTATGTTTAAATGTTAAAAAAAATARCCCAACCAAAATTACAGTGTGAGCTGCAGGGGAAAAAACCTGAGCACAACAAACCAAGAAAATGCAGTTTATTTTCAATAAATATAGTATGTACCCTCTTCCAATGCAATCCTGAATAAAAAGATAATTAAAGATGCGTGTTTATTTCAAAACTTTCATACAGAATTATTTATACAGAAAATTACAGGAATAAAAAAAGACTATTATATTGATCATGTCTTTGCCACATATTTAATGTAAAATAATTTKTGTTGAATTTCATAAACCCATGTAGTCTATCAAAATTTTAATCACGTACTGATTAGTAGTTCTCCAGTTCTTAAGAATTTTGAATCCTCTCTCTTTTACAACAGCCTTCAAAATTATAACTTATTGTCAGTTTTTTCTATCTTTGGAAGTTTGTGGTACTGTATATGCTGTCTGCTACTATTTTTACAGTGGATAAAATTGTATTTCTTGGATGAGCATCTTGGAATCAGTAATTTGACACTGGTTATAAAATATAGAAATACTAATTAGAATAAGTGCTTTCTAGGTATTTATAACCTTTACTAGAAAGGGGATCTGGCTGTGGCTGAAATGAAAGACACAGAAAGAAAGAAAATAGCTAAATTGTTTGCTTCAAATATTTGCCAGATGTTCTTTGACATGATATATGGTAAAAGAATTAAATAAACTCCAGAGTAATTTTATTACAACAGATATAATACTTAGAGGCTTATCAGGTTGCTGACACTTTTACATTAATGAAAAATGATCCTTTTAGTCTTTAAATAGAAAGATAAATAAACACAATGTCAAGAGTGGATTGAAGTGGATCTTTGATAGTTCTTCACATATGCATGATATAACCTAACCTGTTTATATGACTTAGTGAATTCTCCCRTCTTCTACTGTCATCATCAGGACTCCTGCAAATAAAGGAATGCAGACAAAGCTTAGAAAATCTGATTTGGAACATGAAATTTCATCCAGAACATTCTTATTGATAGACCTAAGGAAGGAGAGGTGTGATCCTGGTTTTGCTGAGCACCATGAAGGGAAGGCAGYGAACTGCTCTGTGCAGGGCTCAGACCTGGGGCACAGAGCACCTGAGGGAGCTGAGCTCTACCTCAGAACCTTGAGCAGAGACAGTCCAAGCCAGCAGCTGAGTTGTGCCTCTCACAGCAGGAGCAATATAGTGGCTATGAGTGCTAACAACAACCAAAAAACTCCACAGGTGCTTTCTTCCCAGACTGTACAGTTCTAATTTGCACAGAGTGGGTACACCATAAGCATGGACAGTAGATTTTCCAATCAAGCAAGGCTATAGTTTAGCAGATTTATTACAATGCTCACTATCAAACCTGTGATTTCATGGGATTGTGCCCCTCTGTTCCCATTCATCTCCTCCTGCTTCACTGTTGATAATTTTACTTTCCATAGCCTCATTCAAACTTGATCATAGGGAAAAAGCCCATCAATTTAAAATTAAATCCATCTGAAAGTACATATTTGCTTCACCTAAATGGTTTCTATTTCCTCCATTATTTTTGCAGTATTGTGTTTATAATTTCTTGTATGTAGTAGATAATATATTTTTATACATAACCATATAAACATAGACTCTTATTTAGCCACGGCATCTTCTCATATATGTGCTAATACGTGTAATATACGAGAGRCAAAATAGTTTAGGCAGTGGACAAAACCCATTATATTATAGGACAACTGGAAGAAAAATAACAGTTTAATGACAGCTATTTTTATCTTCTTTATCCTATTTCCCAGTATAATTATTTCTGGATCAGTGTCCTCCTTTTTGGATGCTGGCTTCTGTGAAGATACTGATTTATTTTTTTTCCTGTACTCTAATATATCCTTACAATTTATTTTCCCCAACTTGCATAGCTAWGTTTTCTCCATTTTTCACAAAAGTATTTATAGCATTAAAAAAAATTTAAATGCGTATATTATTTTAATGTTGACATGTCAGCCCTTTCTTCACAACAGTAATGGTATTCCTAATTGAATCTTTCATGTGATTTCCCTATGCAAATGCTACAGTTGTAGAAAATTAGATACAGATGCTGTTCCTCTCAGTTTAATCAGTATGTTGGGTCACAGTGGCCTTAAGTTCTTAACATAAATTCAGCTTTCTAAAGTCTGAGTGCTTGAGTGGATGGGAAGAAGGATGCTGGGTCTATTTTGAAATGCCTTGAGATCTATGGGTGCAAGTGGTGATCAGTGGATGAAAACTATTGTGTATAATTTCTGAACTGATGAAGTGGTAATGCTGTGTTTCCTCTAGGACATGTATTGTAGGGGGATAGAATATAAGAAAATAAAGATAGTGCAGAAAGTAATCTTACCCCTAAGGAGTTGCAGCTGGGCCAGTTATCAAAGATTAGGAACAGGCCTGACTTTAACAGGCCACAGCTGTAAGCAATGAGAAGAAGATGCTATAAGAGAGTGGGGTGGCTGGGTGAGAGGGGAACTGGAGTCAGTGGCTGCTTTGTGAAGAAGAAAGAGTCAGAGCTCTGAGGAGCTGCCCACGAGAAACACCAAGAAGGTATGGAACTTTTGTGCTAAGGAGACAGCAGTATGGAACCCCTGCAATAAGATGGCAACAATTTATGGGACCTGGGTTAGGTAAAAACCAGCTCCTGCCTAATTAATTTTTGCCAGAGACTGCCCTTCCCTACTTGTACATTTTGTACATTACTGGGCTTGTTTTTTATGCAATTTTAACCCAAAATTTATGTGAATAGAATTGTCCATTACCATACTCTAAACTTTTTCCCTGGTAGSATTTGCTTTAAGGGTAGTGCCTGAAAAATACAGCAGCATTAATTTTAGAYTGACTTTTGCCACCTTTTATTGTGTCCAGTGAGTTCCATCCTCCTTTGTATCCCAGTAAATGTAGTACTTCTCTGCAGGCTCATCATTTTACATTTTGAAGCCTCAACTGCTTCTCATTTAGCTTATCTATCCCAAAATCTGGAATTTTTAGTGGTGTACTAGTTTGGGTATACTATTCCGATTTTAATATTACTGAGTGTGAACCTACAAGAACATGTATTTAAGCTCACATAAGTACAAGAAAATTGATTCATGAGAGAGCTAATATAGGTAAATCTTGTCTCATGAGAAAACTTCAGCTGACAAGAAGATATGGGAGTYTGTTAATGGTCCAGCTCTTCCTAAAATTTATTTTCATGTAAAAATTTCTATAAAGGTCTACCCTAGTGATGAAGGATAAGTTGTAGCAATAGCCAATTGGAAAAATTATGATGATAATAATATTTCTTACTCATGACTTTTTATTGAAATAAATAGTCTGAGAGAACTCTCAAGTTCTGTCTCAGCTGCAGAGAATCTTGAACTTCTTCTTATGAGGGGCATCTGAGGGCTTTGGAAGCTTTGCTGACCCAGGCCCTCAGCAGGCACATTGTCCCCTACACAGGGGAACGTGATCCAAACCTGCTCTAAGGACGCTGTCATTACAACAGCAGCTCTGAACTCTTGCCGTGTCTTATTATCTGGCCTCCTATTAACCACGGATCAGGAAAACTCTCTTGGAAGGCTGCAATAAAGTCAAAGTTTTGCRGGGAACATCTGTGTTTCAAGATTTTAACTTTCAAAAATCTATAGGTCAAAATCCATTGCAAAAACCCTTTGTGTTTTCTCAGTCTAAGGTAGCTATAATACTGCCTTCCTTTTCCTTCTTTTCTCTTATGTGTCTGCCTTCCTGATTTAGATGATGTAGCTTGCAGAAGTCCATGATAATCTGAGTTTCTGCAGTGCTGGTACGGTTGGCTCTTGTGGTGTTTCTGCATGACAGCCTTCATTGATGTGGTAATGCTTATCTACTGAAGCTTTGAAAACTATTAATCAAATGCCTCATGGGAATTGCTAGCTTTCCTCAGGAATGTATTTTCTAAACCAATGGCAGATTGAACAGCTAATTTTCAGTCAAAAATTCGTTCTGTGGGAGTATTGTTGAATGTCTGTCAGTTTTAGCAACCAAAGACTACTAAATAATCCCAGTTGTCATTGTCTGACAAGCAGCTTTTTATCAACAGATAAAATACTAGTTGTACTAACAGTTCTGCCCTAGTAAAATATTGTTCTGATTATTTTCTATTATKTCCTAAAAAAATTTGAAAAAACCTCATATTTGCTTACTTTTTCCTTGTTTTATTATAATATTWTCTTATTTGGTATATCTGAAGTAAGGAAAGGAGCCATATGCTTTCATAAAAACCTAAAATAATTTCAGTTGAAAGGAACTGCTGGAGGTAATCTGTTCTAGMCCCCTGCTCAAAGGTTGGATCTAGCTTCAATGTCAAATCAACTTGCTTATGCTGAAATCTACCTCATCTTGGAGTGTTTCCAAGGATAGGCTTGCTGAACATTTTTGGCTAGTCTGTTTCATTGTTTGACCAATCTTCCCATGAAGTTTTATTTTTATTTATCTAGCTGGAATTTCTGTTCTTGCMGTTTGTTCCATTTTCTTCATGTTTTATATCAGTGCCTTAATACTGTTTACCAGAAAGTAAAGAAAAATGTTCACCATGTATAAGAAAAAACATATCTAGAAGTGGGAGGAAAGGTTTGTTTAGGGTTTAGTCTTTCTGTCCTGCACCAGAAGTTCATCCTCTCATCAGAGAAACTCTGTCTGTGTATGAAATGGAACTTTTCAGATGGTCAGAGCGTGGTGCTGCTAACACCAAGGTTGAGAGTTCCATCCCTGTATTCACTTGAGAGTTGGATGGATGGTCCTTCTGGATCCCTCCCAACTCCAACAGTTCTGGGGTTCCTCCCGCCCTCTCTGATCTGCCTTGCACATGCAGATGTGGAAGCCTGCATGGAACACCTGAAAAACCACAAAGAGCACAACACATTCGGCATTTGAAACAGTGAACAACAGGAMATAATAACAGTCTGTGTGGCAGAGTTTAGCAGAGAATGTGAAATTACAGATGGAAATGGGAARGGAGTGGGGCATAACAATGACAGAGTAGCAATGAGCCTCCTTTAGGCCACAGTGCCGTTCCAGAAATATTCTTACTGAAAGYACCCCGAGTACCTGATGGGGAGAAAATATTCTTGGCAGCAAGAGCAATAMAAGAAAACACGTTTTTTCCTATGTCTCTGGCAGCTGCAGGCCCCTGACWGCGCGGTGTCAGGTGCCCGGAGCTGACCAGCCGCTGCTGCCTGCGCCCATCTCGGTTGTTTTCCTGTCTCCATCTGCTGGAGGCAGCACCGCACGGTGCTGCGCTGCCGGGTGCTTACCAGGCTCCGGGACTGCCTCAGCGCGCAGGTAAACCTTCGTGYTCTGCAGCACATGAAATGTGTGCTACAGCCAATTAGGATGATTTGCATAAAGACCATATTGGTTTAATTCAAATTATTGAAAGAATCCTATTTTCAGCTTCCTTTGCCCTATAGAAGATMGGCACAGTCTTAGGGAGAGGAACATTCATCATGAAATCTATTGATTTTAACAGTTGATGCATCACTGATTTTTATTGTTTGGTTTTGCTTCATAGCATTAATTAGTTGTGTTAGTACTATTGTGCATTTATTAAATATTTCACAAAAAATTTATTGCAATAGGGGTCTTTAACAGTTTGGTTATGACTACAGCAGCAAATATTGTGTAATTTCACTTATAAATTCCCTAAATTAGAGGCATTAGTGCTTCAAAATTGTCCTAAGAAAATGTTTATTATTTTCCATACCCTTATCAAAGTTACTTTACCTTTTAAGTCCACTATATACTTTAATTTGCTAAGTTTGGTTGGATTCTTTAGTTTTATTATCCACAATTTGTGAATTTCTATTTTGTAGATACAGAGGAAGGTGGGGTTTCACATCTTTAGCTCATTGGTTGAGATTTGCATGACTATTGGTGATGAGCTGTTCTAGAGGCACTAGAAATTCCTGATAGGAAAGCTGCTGGTCTTGAAGTTGGCTTTTTTGTGGTACACCAGAATCCCGGTTGGAGTGTAGAGAACCATCCAAGAAGAATATCTTTGTGCCYAGCCTTTACTCTGTGCCATATTTTACTGAACTATTTTAGCTGAGGAAAAAAAACTATGCACACAGCTGCATGTGAATCCAGCCAGCCATCTACTCAGCTCTTGCTTGAACTTCCCAGCTTATTTTTGCTTTTATCTGAACATCATTATGTGACTTTTGCTCATTGGGAGTACTGATCCTGATTTTTTTTTTATATTAGCAGTTTGAAAATTGTGTTACTTATTCCAAGATGAAGATCAGGCTGGTATTTATATGCTTTCTTCTATCTGAACTATGCTGATCTATGACCAAAATCAAGTTTTGATGTGCATTCATTATATCAGGATTTGTTCATTTTGATCCAAAGTCAGTAACAATGGTATAAGGATGTTTAAGATATGAAGAAAATTGCATTGGTCTTTCACTGCCCTGTGCTGAGTTTTTCAGTTTATTTTAACAGTCAGCTAAATTATATATTATATAACCAACTGAAATGCAGATTGTCTTAATTTAAATGTGTACACTACAGGCAAGTGTAGTAATTCTCTCCTACTTTGCAAAACCAACCCTATCTAAATCTTTGCATAATTCCTAAAATACTGTAATTTCATTCACCAAGACAAGTCTCAATTTTGTGWTTACTTTGCTAGCAATGTTTTAATCCTCTAAAAAAATGTTTTTAGTAAGTAATCCTCAAATTTTGTCTTCTGATGAATCTTATTGTTAATTTTCCATTTTTATCATTTTTTCCAATAAGAAATGAGACTTTAAATCTTTAAATATTTTACGGAATCATTGCACAAATAAATMATCCAGTTTAATGAAACATTAAAGATTAAGCTTAAGTGCAGTTCAGTAAAATCATTAGTTGATCTACAGTAGAGATACATGATAATGATTTAACTTTCAATCTGTGGAGTCCTTTTAGGAGCTACCTTGTCTTTTTCAGTACAACTCTACCAAAAGCATTGGGRTGGGGATGTTTAATGTATCTTGTTTTTCCTCTAATCTTTTCGGTTATTGGATGATTATTAGGGCATACAATACCTAAATTTCCTGAATAATGCCAGAGATAACTGAAGAAGAAAATCAGGTCCTTTGGAACAGTTCTGGCAGTGCATAAGACTATGACTGAAACTAAAAAGTTTCCAAGTGGAYTGAAAGAAAAATATTTGGCCTTTTTGGTATAACTTTAATGTTTGATGTGTACAATTACATCTGTTACATGTGCTTCATTCCCTATAAGGACAGTTATTTCTTTCATTACACTCAGGTGTTATGTTCAGGTGAACATACCTGTGTGTATTCAAGTTAATTMATTTTTCTCAATTTCAATACTGCAAGCTGATATCATTTTAGTTCTTGCAAGTGATAAATTTTGTCAGTTTTGTCAGAAAATACAGTTTAGGTACTAAAAATTAATTCTTGAGGCAAATGAGAGAGATTTTTAAATTCTAAAACTGTGTTAATGGGGCAGAAGGAGACCTGATAATTCAGAATAACTTTTCTTTATTTAAAGAAGACCTCCATTGCGTGAGAAGACTGAGAATTCAGGAGTCTTTGCAACATAAGCAAATTCTCTTTACAAATCTTTCTGCCCCTCATTTCTGAAACAATGACTATCCCACTGTGAGGGAGCTCACTTGGGTAAGGGAGCAAGCATTGGRTGTTAGTGTTCGTTTTATTTTGGAACTCAATAATGTAACCAATAGAATTCACAAAATTATCTTCTGCTTTGAAAAGTCCAAATTAAAAGCTAAAATATAATTCAAGGGAAAACTACCCTTACRGTAATTAAATTGGAATTCTCAACTTTCTAATTTTTTGCTCAAGATTTCAATTTGATTCTCCTGATCATTTCAAATCCTCTAATTTTTTTGCTTAGTAAAAGTAAGGTAAGGCTTCCCCTACTGGTCTATTTTTTTACTTTTTGTATGCAAGTAGGTTAAGTTACAGAAGTTTCATACACRTTTTTCCTGCCATTTTATTTATGACCTTGAATGTTAAAAAAAAAATTTAAAAAAGTAAAAATTCCAGTGTTTCTGAACTACCATAGTACAATTCCAGTTCTTGTACCAATCAACTGTTGGTGCATTGGCATCCTTCCCTTCTGCAGGTTGTGGTAGTTCAGAAGTGTCCAGTTCCAAGGGTCCCTTTCCCTGTGGCATGACCAGAATGGAGCATGTCAGTAAGAGGCTCAAAGTGCCATGTGACTAATGAAGCTCATCAGTGGGCTTAAGATGAGCTCTATGCAGAGATTTACTAAATTCTAGCTGCAAATATTACTAAATTCTAGCTGCAAGATAACTCAGGATAAATAACCACTGTTTGGATACCTGGATAGGGTTATGGAATTGGAATATGTGGGGACTTTTTCAGTACTCTGGAGCACAAGGTGTTGTTTTAGCATCTCTTATTTAAAACATTTTCATTACTCCAATTTTTAAAGCACATATCTTTTTCCTGATCATGGAAAAATTTGACAGCACAGGTTCACATGGAATTTGGGTTTATAAGTGTAGTAGAATCAGTGGGAAGTGGACAAAACCTGCAAATGTGTCTTTAGATCTGTRGAGTTATTCTTTTGTCAGATGATGGGGAGCAACTTATTTGGAAGGAGAAATTTCATTCATGGCTGCCAGAAGTATCTATGGAGAAAGATGAGTGGAATAAGTGAGGCTTTTTCAGTGAAGATGTAGGACCAGAACCTAACTTTRAATAGTTAACACTTTCCCTTGGGTTTTCAGAGAGCTTTAGAAATTGCTTCTCTCCCTTCATTCAAGTGGGAATAAGAAAACCCTTGGAAGGGAAGGCCATACATGATAACTATAGTACTCAAGGGGTGTGTATTTTAATAATCTTCCTTTATAAAACCAAAATATCTTTTAATTTTTTTTAAGAAGTCACTTAAGAATCTGCTGTACTGAGTTCTCAACAGTTTTTTGCTGCCTTTCCCTGTTAACTTCAACTCCTGATAGCAAATGTCATCTCTTTTATTAAGACTTGGACAGGTGACTTTAAAAATTAGTAGTCTTGTTAATCACAGATGATCTCTTTCACTTACCTTTCAAGTCCTTCTGGGTAACCACACTTGATTTTCTTCACACTATTTGAGTTTGAAGTGTTGGCTCTGAGTGACCATGTACAGGTGGATGCTGTTTAGCTGGTTTTGTCCCTGTTCTGAGGATTTCCATGGCTGGAAATTGAAAGTACCATATAATTGGTGTCATCTCAGTCATGGAGCACAAGGTGGAAGACACAGCTGGAAAATACTTTCTTCTGTTGCATTAAATCTGTCTGATAGGAGCACATGGCCTGACATTTTTGCTATTTTAAGTGTCACTTTATGACCTGAAGAAGACTTTGCAGAGGGAATAAAGAGGAGAGGGATGGGCACCTGGCCCCTGTAGCAGGAGGGAGGCAGAAGCTGTTCTCCTCCATGCCCCATCCTCTCCAGGGCAGAGCCTGATGACAAAGATGCCCTGGTACAAATTCTTCTCTCAAATAACCCAGTTCCAATGATGACAAAATAAMTTTCCTGTTGGTTTGTAAATTGAATCTAAATTAAGGAACCCAGAAGTAAATTGCTCTCTCAGATGTGTGTCTACGATAYCTATGATACCATCACCTCTTCCTTTCTTCTTATTTTTTTGGCCCCCCGGGGACAGCATTTGGACATGACCTCTAAACAAGTGATGATGAAATAAGTGTAACCAAATCATTGGAAAGACATTTTATTTTGAAAGCAGTGAAACTAAATGAAGACTTTATTTTGTACAATTAAGGCTATGTAGAAAAATTTGGCAGTATTCTGGTTTTGACTTCAATGAATATGACTTCTGGGTTCGAAGACACTCTACTTTTTAGTTACTTCAAATAATGTTTCTAAATAACTCATTGCCTCTTAACATCTCAAAGTTGGTGTGACTGCTAAGCAAAAAGAAAATCTCTTTAACAGCTGAGCACGTTGTCCAGCAATGCTGAAGACGAAGAGAAGCATTTACTAAAGAAAGATCTATTTAGGTGCTTTGACGATACAGTCAGATGTTTAACAGAATTATTTAAAGGCAATTTAGACAGCAGTATCTACTTCCCACTGAATTTCACTTAGTCACTTCTATAAATCCCATATGTATCTTCTACATCTTTAGGCACACAACTTTAGTTGAAAATCTGTTAAAGCTATAGGCAGACTTCTGTTTTCTGCTACTGGAAGAAAATGACATTTCTAAGGCTAGTCCTCAAATTAACAAGAATTTCAACCTTGGAGAGTGTTGTTCAATGGGGATATTAAAATTATTTGTGACATTTAGTCAGGATGGCCTGGTAGAAACATCTGTGCATATTACTTTTCACTAACATAATTAATTTGGTAGGAAATGTAACCACAACTGCAGTGCTTTCATCAGCTTTCTTTTTTCTCCTTTCTTTTTTTCTTTCAGAAATTGGACTATTAAATGTTGCTGGCTGAATACCAATTCTAATATTTTCTAAAATTAAATAATCATAAATCTAAGTAAGTATAGCTGTTTTCTTGTAGGAATGGAATAATCTGCTAAGTAACAAACTCCTACAGAATGGGAGACATAAATTTGTGTTTGGTGTTTGCTTTTTTCCTTTTGAATATATATTGAGCTTCTCTACTTTGAAGCTTGCACACTAGTAGAGACTAGAGATGAGTAAAGCCCACRTTGCAATGTTTTTATTCTAAAACAAGTATCCAAATAATTCTGTGGATTTATTTAACTGGTTRCTCATATGGACAATACAATTGGAAAGCCATCTTCATGTACAGTTGTCTGTTATGATGACATGCCACAACACAGAAGGGAAGAGTGGACAGTGTTTTTCTTTCTAGTCTCAATTGGTGTTAACATTTGTTTTTCTTAATATTATTCAACTGAATTCATGGAAGAGACTTCCAGATGGATCAAATAATGCTAAATCTGTGTGCACTGTATGCCTGGCTTCATAATAAATACAAATCATCACTCTTAAAAATGTATATAAGGTTAGTGGGGATGCTGGTATGGTCTCAGGCCAATTCTGCTTACTCATTTTTAATGCCTATTCTAATAAAGAATCAGTTTATACAAAACCCAGAAACTTAGAGCCTTAACATTAATACTTGAATTTGAGCTTTCAGACTAGGAAGTTTTTCTTAATATTAATCATTAAGGGTGTTTAAAGATATAATTTCATGTAAACACAGAACATGTTGATACCTGCATTTCAGTAAGAAAATCCTGTATGCAAGATTATTAATGAAAAGATAGCACATAAATTTAACMGCAGGTGACTCCACCTGGTAAATACTTGGATGCTTCCCAATAGGTTTTGGGATAATCTGTTCAGGAAATGAAAGAAATAAGAGGTAACTCCTGTGATGTTGGTAAATTAACTCAAAGGTGTAAAGSGGGAGAACATAAAGCAACAGCATTAGTAGTTTTTAAGTAGGCCAGTAGCATTTCTCCTGCATACATGTGTGTAAAGCAGAAGGTGGTTAAATAGTCATGGCCTGCAAAATATTTTGCTAGAAGAAATAATAGTGTATTGGTCATTTGCACATAAATATGGAGTTGTAAATGTTTTAGCAATTGCAAGCAGTGTGTGGGAGGAGGGTCTACTGAGAGAAATAGCTTGTGGATGRTATACAGTGAGAGTAAGTGACCTTATTAACTCTTGTCAGCTGCTCTTGGATGCTTAGGCCCCAAAGAGGTTCCTGTTTTGTTTGTGTTGTTTCTTTGTCTGCTGTATTTTTTTGCATGAATTGATTGACCATTTGCCAATGATGCTGTGTCACTGTGAAACGTTCTGGAGATCATTATTAATAAATTGATACCCAACTCTACAATKAATTTTATCTAACCCAGATCTCACTTAGCTAATTGTTAGAAAACCCTGGATAAACAGCAGTAACTTATTGAGACTAAAGTAGGCATTGCTCTCCCCTATGTGCCTGACAGAGATGCATTTAACTAAAAACCTAGATGAAAAATTGTTATGAAAAAAAGGGTGCAAGTTGGGCAATCTTGGATAGGGCATGTTGCAACCCATTGCAGGTTTAATGTCTTCATACACTCAGATGCTCTGGTGTCTGGTGGGCAGAGAGTCCTGGCTTCCTTCTGACGTGCAGGATGAAAGGGAAGCACTGCAGAGGTTTTCAGGGCAAGAGACTTGTCCTATCCTTTGAAATCCTGTTCTTTGAAATCTACAGTGAAACTMTACAGTATCCTAAATCTACAAGAATAAGCTGCTCTGCTTTCATGCTGGGGATGATTTGACCAGACACAAGGAGCTCTAGACTGATCTACCAGGGATCRCCACTGATCATGGCAAATGCCTATCTGCTAATTTTAAGTGCTAGTGACTTTAAAGGACTGTCTGAAACGGATTTATTTTGGTAGTCTACCAAGAGTGATGAATAAAACTCAGCATTGAAGGAAACTGATTGCAAGAACAGTATTTCTAGGCAAGTTATATTGCATGCTCATAGCACAAAGCAAAGTATTTTCTAATGTATTTATTTTCAGAGTTGAAAAAGAGTTTTAYTTATCCTGCATCAGAATGTATATATAAGAGCTGACATTTTCATAAGGCTGTTGCTGATTTCATGGAAGAAACACACTTCATTCTAGCTAATATAATCTATTTTTGTAACAGACATTTGGGTCAATCTGTTCTCATACAAATTTTTAATAAACACATTTTTTCTCCCACCCAATGCAGTCAGAATAGATGGGGAAATGTAAAGCAAATGGGCAAGCTAGCAGCATTGCATMTTTATATTTCCAAGAAATGTTGTTATTGTTTACTACTACATAGTGTGAGGACAATAAARATAAATCTTACTTTTTATTGTAGTCTATGAAGTTTCAGGGTACAGTTTAAAAACTCTATTTTCAGAGCTGAAGAATAAAAGCTGGTATTTCTGCTGACAGATGGCTGAGGATGTTGTTATCCTGTCTGCATGTGCAAACAAGGATTATTGCAGTCCCATTGCCTACACCTCACTTTCAAACTTTGGCCTTTCTTTTATTTACAAAGCTGTTTATTAAACAACACAGGAAGTTGATTTCACTGGGCCTCTTTTTTTCACAAGGCTTGTAGAATATAAATGAATTAGGGTTATGCTCTGAAACAATTTTATYTTACAGCAAGATTTAATAGGATGTACATGTAATTAAAATTAAGACTTGATTGCCAACACCAGATCTACTCTCATGCTTATATATTTRGTTATCTTAGAGAGTGCTAGTGTTAATTTTTTCAGTAATTGAAAAGTACTATTGCGTTGTAAATTATTTAGCAATTATTGCACAGTTTTTAAATTTAATAACCTAACCAGTTTGGCTAAAATTACTCAGATCATTTGAGTTGCTAACACATTTCAAACTATTTAGACCAATCTGTGAGCTTGTTTCATTCTGCACTTTATAAAAAAAGACAATTGAATGTCTTCATGAAGGATTTGCCTTCATGATATACAGAGTAGAGAGAAATAGTTCCATTGACTGGAGTTGTTGTGTGTGTTTGTGTGTGGCTTGGGTTTTCTGCTTTGGTTTTTTGTTTGTTTTGGGTGTGGGTGTCCTGGTTTAGGGCAAATTTGGGAGGAAACTTCCAAAGGGGATCCTCTAGAAAGCAGATTCAAGCAGCCACTCCCCCAGCTGGTTCAGGAAAAGATTTCCTTGGAGAAAAGTGGAAAAAATTGTTTATTTAACAAGCAAAGTATTCATAAGCATAAAAAATGAGTAATATTAGACCCTTGCTCTGAGAACCCATCCTAATGGTGCAGAACTTAATATCCAGCATAAACAGAACAGACAACTGGAGATACAAACATCATTAAGGGACCCTTGGATGGTGAGGTTGATTGCTTTGGTTTTGGGGCTTTCTTGGATTAGGCAAAGCATTCTTTTCCTAATGCAGAAGACTTTTTTTCTGGAGATCAAAGGTTTGGGTTTTGATGACTTCACAAGAAAACTCAAGCCTCAGCATTGTATTAGATTCTGGGGAAAGTGATGTCTATCCACTATGTGGCTTTGCACTGAGAAATGGGAATGACAATCTCTGATCAGGAAAGCTTCAGAATTGGAGAAGCTGTGCCAAGGTGCTTCTCAGGAAAASATTCATGTACCAGAGCCAATTATCAGGTGTCAGTTATTTATTCTTAGTAATAGCTGTTGAGRAAGTCCCAATGCTCAATTCTATTTTCACAGAACCCATGTGTTGCTAAATCCCAATTTTAAGCCTTTAAGTAACAGAAGCTCAGTTTGGCTCCAAGATTSATTTTTGCCCAGACCATGACTTTTTGGAGATATTTTAATTAAAAGAAACTAGGGCCTGAAATTCTGGTGTGAACATGAAGGGGGGGTGAACCAAACAAAAATACCAACATTTTTCCCCCTGCAYGTTCTGCTTTGATTGAGAAGTGGGGTGAGGAAGAAGGGGTGAGAGGAGAGCTTTTCTAATGAATAAAAAGGAAAGTACTATTGATCTTTTTTTTGTCTGGAGGGGTTTTCTTGGGGGCTGAGAGCTAAAGTTCTAGCATAAATCTGTGTAGAAAACAATGTGTCATACCGTCTCATGATGAAGGCAGATCACAAATAGCAATTAAGCAAAGTATTTACAGGAACAAAACAGAGAAGGCGTCCTAATTGTGTTAATGAGCTGCAGCTCTTGTTTCCTGTGGCTGACCAGGGAAGGGAGGGGTCCATACTGTAGCTGATGAAAAACAGAGCTTCAAGRAGTCTCTGTCATCTTCCTGAATCACTGCAGACAGCAATTTGTCATCGCTGTCTTTTAATTCTGCTTCGGCCTTTTTGCTACTGGTTTTGTCAATACTAATTTAGGGGATTTTTAGCATTTTATAATCCAAAGTATTGAAAAGAGTGGCAGTGTAGCAGTGTTTTTGTGCATTTCTGCACTGCATGCAGCCCATGTCAGTATCTTTGTTGGTTACCTTGGAAACTGTCATGGGGGACAACACGATTGGCTGCATCCTCCAATTGATTATTAAAGTCGTGGGCAGTTTCAAGTGCCAGACATCTCATAGGTTGCACAAGTAAGTAGCACTAAATGATTCACAATTTAAGATTCTCTTATTTTGAAGTAAGCCACATGAAGCAGTACATCTGCAATGCCTTGAAAGTTTGACTAGAATGAGTAATGGATTGCAAATTTCCTCTTTGTAGAAACTATAGTGTTTTGGGGGATGTGTCTTRGTTTTTCTTTTTCTTCCTGGCTGTTTCTACTGTGGAATATGCACAGTATGTCTTAGAGGAAGGAGAAAAAAAGCTCCCAACCTCCCCCACAGCAGAAAACCCAGAACCCTATACTGAAACAATAAATAGTTTGTTAGATCTGTTAAAAATATAATCTTTTACTTTATATTATCAGAGAATAGAAATTCACATCCCTTGAGCTGCTTATAGGCTTCTCCTTTTTTTATATCATAAGAACTGATATCGGAGTTCTTAAGAATTGTTTAATAGCCTGTCCTGCTCCCATTGATGATTTGATAAATAGTGATAGCCTGCAGTGATATGTTCAATATCTTGATTGTGCTTTACATAGATTTTTTTTAACAACTTAGGAATACTTCTTTTGTTTTCAACCAAAAATCTGTTGGTGACTAAGGCCTCCTTATGTCCAAYTTTCTCAGCTACTTTTGAAAAAAGCAACGTGTATAGCATAAAGCAAAGTCATTGTCTTGAGAGTATCTTTAGAAAGTCATGATTGATWATGTAGTTCCCCTATGCTTTCAGTATCTGATGTTACTTGACCATCATTGCCTACAGAAATACCTGGTTTTAGTGAAGAGTTGATATCACATTGCAAAGAGTTAATGGCCCAAATTATTCTTGGATGTTATGTATGATTGTATTAGGAGTAAAAAATGGGTTTAAAGTAAAACTGCTGTACCATTTAGAGATAGTTAACTATCTTTATTTTTCAGCTGCTCCTTTCTTAGTAGCATTTCATTTGTATCCCTGAATGACTCCAGTATTCTCAGCATTGTAGACATTTTTTTTAATTCAGAAAACAATGAATAACTATAGCATATCTTGACCTCTATGCTCAGCCCTGAATAGCAGTGAATAGCAATAGAAMAGGCTGCCAAGGAGCTCTTTCAGTCTCCACCTTTGTAAGTTTTCAAGACTAGACTGGATAAACCTTGTGTGATCAGAGCTGATCCAGTTTTTAGCAGGAGATTGTGCTAAATGACCACTGAGCTGTCTTCCAGCCTGATTTATCCTATGCTGTGAACCATCTCACTGAAAACTGTGTCTTATTTCCAGCTAATGTTTCTCTGACTGTAGCATTTAACCATTGGTTTCCATTGCTCATTGCCCTGTTAAGGAATTTGTTGGTACTTGATGCCTCTCTCATTTTAAGTGAATACTGAAATACAACAAGCAAACCAACTCCCAGCCTGTTTCAGGACCAGCAGCTGGACAGACACTTGGTTTGTCTACCCTGTAAGTCATTTGCTCTATTTTGCCTTGGACAGGACAGCACAAARTAAGTAAACCTTTTTTCAAATGCAYATATTGAAGCAGGGTGCAGAATTCCCCTTTTGGAGTTTTCAGTGGTGGCCACAGAAGTCTTCTCACATTTCTTGTTTTAAGGTGGTCAAAAATACTCAAAGCAGATCTCTGGATTAGAAGTATTCTRATCAAATAATTTTCTGTGTAACTGTTAAAGCTATTATTTGTTGTGTGAAAAAATGAATCTGAAGTAAATTCTGTTATGTTTCTTACACTTTCCTCACCAGCTGGGCAGTGAGACTTTTAACATAGGCAGCCAGACACAGGGATCTGCAGGGCTGCTCCAGTCTCAGCTCAGCTGCAGCTACTATCACTGTCTTTTAAAGCAGAAAGTCCCAGGAATTTAAGGGCTAGCCCTCCAAAGCAATCAGATACCTTTTTCTGCATGGATGGAGCACAATATTAAATTCTGCTTGYTTTTGATGCCTTGCAAAAATTAAGTTTATTACATGCACATGATTACCTTCATCAACAAAGTTTCTAATCTGTAGAAAGAATAAAATCAAGGCTTTAGTCCAGACCAATTTCCTCTAAAATAATTTAGCTGTGAATTGAATATTTTTCTATAATTTATCAAACAGTTGCAGCAGCTTTCCTTTATGTTGCCAAGAACAGAAGTTGGGCATCTGGCCTGTGGTCACCTGATGCATCCCTTTTGGCATTTTTAGTATGGACACAACRTTGCCTCTCTTCTAATCTTCTGGAGTTACTCCAGCTTTCCATGATTTATTAGAAAGTTAATGCTAGCAGACAGGAGATTGCCTCTGATTCCTCTCCTTTAGTACTCTTTGGGGTTTTTTGTTTGTGTTTTGTTGCTGTTGTTATTTGTATATTTTTCATATAAAGCATTACTGGTTGTACTTTTTAAAATTGTATCTCTAATTATTATACTATGAATTATATAACTTGTTACTGTATTTATACTGTGGCTATTTTTTCTCTTTTATTAAAAAAAAACCTCCAAAATTTATGATTAATTAAAAATGACAGAATTGACTTTATCTTAGCTGTCTGACTTTCTGGGAGAGGATCCTAAAATCAAACTGAGACAGAGTGGATTAAGATGATTATATTTCCTATTGAAACATGAAGAATTGAGCTTTTTAAAAGTTCTTTGTACCACTAATCCTAAAATCAAACTTGAAAATTAAGAATATGCTTAAATATCTTAAGATTTGCTGGGCTAAGGGCAGTATCTCTACTTYATCTATGCCATATAAATTAATTTCTATTGCTTACTATCTCCTTCAATTTTTTTATTAATCTAATATCTACCCTCACCTGATCACTGAAATAACGTTGTCTCTTTCTAGYACTATCATAAACTTGGAACTTTTAATATTCTGGTCTTTAGCAACCTTTGAATTTTCMATCTTTGTTTTCCTAAGTTTTTTTTGCCAACCACTGAATTTCTTATTTGGAGGGAAAGTGACCCTTCGGCAGCACTGAAGATGGGGAGTGCCACCTGTTTGTTCGTGTTGAAAGAAATTGGTTGGGAAAGTTAGTAACTAAAAGAGCAGCAACAGCCAGAATAGGTTCAGTGTTTGAAAATATAATAACGTTTTACTACTCTGGCTGCTGAATAAGAYTGTTGGCCAGTCTGCCACAAGGAAATTCTCCTGATGTGTTGCTGAGCCCATGCATTCTGGATTGATTCTCAAGATCTGTTCTGAAGGCCTATTCAGGGATGAACCTTCCTGGATTTCTTAGAGCATGAAATATGCATTTACAACTTAAATTTTGAGGTTCTTGACCCTCTGAAACAAATGATGAATTTCCATCTGCATTCTAATTTAAATAGATTTAAAATTTAAATGGATTTGAATTCTGGTGACCACCAGCAGCAATAATACCAATTATATATGTGTTTGTTTCTCATCCAGGAGAATTTCCAATTTATCTTTCATAACAGCTTATGAAGAGSATGATAGAATTCATACTTTTGGTTATATCTTAGATTGTAACCTAGGACAAGAACTGACACTGTTGGTCAGGGTGGTGGTGGCAGTCCAGTTAAATGGTGGCCGCAGTGATGGATGTGGTTCTGTTGAAACTGATCCTCTAGTAAAATCTGCTCCTCCTCTGGAGGTCCTCTGGTAATCCAGTGGTAGGGCTCTCATGGTGTTCAGGTCTCAGATTATATCCAGGTAGGAATGTTTGATTCCTCCCTCTGGGCGGGGCATCTCCCAATGGGATGATGTAACTCTGTGAGTGATGCCGCGAGAACAGARGAGAATGCATGGGAATGAAATACATACTTTTGGTTGCACCTTTCATTGTGACCTAAGACATTTAGCATCTCAATTACTGATGTTATGTAATGCTTTATTGATGATTTTTTACTCCTCTGTTCAGGAAGTTTGCCTGTTATATGTAAAGGTTCAGGTTGCTTCATTCAGTCTTTCTTTCTCATGGAATCTCTATTCAATAGTATACAAATTCATATTATTAGCTTCATACCAACCATCCAACTGTTTCCTTCATTGTAAGAGCTGTAAAATATAATTTTTATTTTCTCCTCCCCCTTAAGATCTATTCCATCTTAAACTAAACAAATATTTACCTTTACTTGGTTTGCAGTATTTCCTTTATAACCTTTCTTTTATATCTCCAATTCTATAAAGTCCTGATGCTGAAGCAGAATTCTTTAATGGAATCTCAAGGACCTGGAATGTTGCTTAGTGCTTTCTCCAATGGATAATTAATTGTTTAAAATCAGATTCTGACACAGAGAAGCGCCATCAGGTATCATCTGCCAGGAAACCTCAGCACTGCACTAAGGCAGCAACTGCTGCTGTCTGGTTTTCTGCCCGGTGAATCTCTGCCTGTTCCATTGCATTCTGGCCCCCTGGGCAGTCTCTAGATTTGCCTTCTTGCTCTCTTGCTTCAGCTTTTCTCCTTACCATTTTGTTGCTGTTGTTCTCTGTTTCTAAGGTTTTGTCATGCCCCCAGCTGTGCCCTTTTGTGCACAGGATTGGSCATACCCAAATTGAACTGCCCAATCTGCATTCTGTGCCAACTCACTTTGTAAAGATTTAGGGTTCACGACTAATTTTGAAATTAATGAGATTTGGATATGAGGAAGGTTTTTTTAACTTGCATATCTAAATATAGTTTAATTATTTCCCTTTGTCTGTACCTTATCCATACCTCAAAAATTTACTTGGGCATATCAAGTGCTAAAAATTTGGGAGGTACTGAAACACATGCCCCAGATAAAGAGCTGCAGTGTCAGGCAGCTCTGAAAAAACATCCTTGTGTACCAAGTGATTTCACAGGGTATTAGGTGCTGCTTGTAGCAACAAGTCCCCATGGCTGTGTGTGAAACAGTGAGGAGAGAACAGCACTTAATAGATGGTGTTCTGAATATGCTGTTACACTGGAAATTGTCTCCTGTAACACCTCACCAGTTAGCAAGAATGAGCTGACTTAGCAATAGTGGTGCCTGGAAGGCTGTGCCTGACTTCAATCATCTTCTCTCCATCAAGAGAGCTGTAAAATTCTCAGCCTGATTGTACTTGCATCAGTTCATATCTGCATCCTAGGAAACACCACTGTGATGAACTGGAAGATGCAGAGCAGCTGTTACAGCTGCTGGTGGATAGAAAACCCAATAACAACAAAAAACCTCAAACCAAAGCAAAAAARCACCCTCAAGTCAGTGATTGTCTATCAATGTTTGATTGTGTTTAGGCTGTGTACAGGCCTGTAGYTTCTGTGAAACTAAATCTTTTCCTGACTGGATTTCTGTAAGAAAGGGCAGGGCTGCTCCTTGCAGCCCATATTTGATAATAGACATTGTTAGAATGCGAATAAATAGTGACTGGCTTCATGAAGCAATATTTTTTTCAAGAGGAAAGAGGTAAATCTAAAGGGAAATGCTTTTCCTTGTCTATGAAGATGCTGCTATGAAACATGGTTTTATCTCCCTTGTACCTGAAATTAGGCAAGTTATTTCCTGTACTACACTAACTAGATAATATTGCAGGTGCTGAAATAGTTCAGAAGCTGCTTGCTCCTCATTTAGTACCTTTATGCCACTCTGAAGCCTGAGTTCAGTTTGTGTCTGTGTTACAGATCCTGTTCTGGACAGAGTGTTCTATTAGCAATGTAAGAAAAATCTAGCTCTCAAAGTAGCTTTGTCTTTCATATTGTTTGGTCTTGTTACTATTTTTCATGGTCCCAGGCAAGCAACATTGGTCAGGCTGTTGTGTGGGGGGTTTATTTTTAGGTTTTTGTTGTTTTGTGGGKTTTTTTTTAATTTCCATGAAAGCACACATGCTTGACTGCTAGCTTGATGTCAAAAAATATTTGATTCAAATTATGTAAGTACTTTCTGAATATATTATTATAATGTATAAAAATAAATGCAGAAACTTGCTTACAGAATGGAAAAAGGATACCTGCCTGTCCCTCTTTGCTTTCCAAAGGTATGCTCAGACTAGCAATAATCTACAGTGGCTTAAAAGTCATAAAACCACTTGTGCTAAAGTAACATCGTTAGGTATTTTAATTTGAAATTCCTAGCTTACAGTAATTAACAGGCATTTTCTTGTAGGATGTAAGAAAGCCACATAATTCAAACTTCAAAGTTCTTATAGCTCTCCTGACTGCAGCTGGTCCAGTGGTGGGTGCTGAGGTGTGGTATGAGGATGTTTTTGCCTGACTCAGGAATGGTCAAGCAGTAAACAGGGAATTCAAAAATTCTTTCAGTCCATTGATGCATATTTACTGCAAGATGCCGTCTGCAGATGATGTGTCAGAGCTTGGTACCTTTGTACCCTTTTAATAAAGAGACAATGTGTAAGGGAGAGAAAGCAACTTTTTTCTGGGATATACCTAAACACAAGAAATCCAAAGCCGGTACTTCAGAATGTGATGAAGTTTGGGGGGTTTAATATGCATGTTGTTTTGGAAATGATTGTCATTTTGCAGTGTTGAAGAATAATTAATGTCTTTAAGTTGAATCCAGCATTAGAGTAATTTGACATTTTAGATTCTTCAATCAGTTAATTCTCTCAGCATTGGTTAGTCTTTGTTACTAAGAAAAAAAAAAAGGGGAGGGAGTGTGAAGGTCTAATTAAAGATGGATTTGTTTAATTTTTTGTCTGGTGCTTAATAAGAAGCTGTTAGCAGATTTAACCTTGGAGGCTGGAGATTAGGCCTGATATACTGCATTGAATATTCACATGCAGTTTTCAAATACATTTTATTTGTGATAGGCTCTAATCCACAAGTTAAATTATGAACTTGGAGAAAATCCTTGGCATACAACGCATAGCAGTTAACGTAGCTTAATATGTGACATCTTTGTACACATCTTTATATATGTGAAATGTTGAAAYACAATCAAAGAATTTGACCAAACCCCCTCTAATTTAAAATCAAAGTTGTCAGTTGAGACAGCTGTGCTGCACAAAGATGATAATGTGCAGATGAGCCACTGCTGCTCTGGGCAGTTCCATCAGCAGTCATAGGATGCTTCTCACTTTGGATTGCTCTTCCAATGCCTTAACAAGGCAGATTACCTAATGTAATAGCTCTACTTTAAGGGCAGGAGGAGAAACAGAGAGATAAAAATAGGTATGCAGATGGAAACTGTTTCACTTTATCATATGCTAATAGCAAACTACAAGGCCTCTTAATCATCCTCTCATTAGCGGCTGCATTTTCAAAATTGTCTCAAAAAGATCTTTAAATGTGAATAGCCAGAGAAATATCTGCATAGATAAATTGAACAAAAATTTGAGGAAGAAAAAATTAGATACCAAGAGTTAGTGTTATCATGGAATAACTGTAATGCAATTTTGAGTGTGCAAACAGCTTGCAATTTGTTAATCTAAAAAATTGCTTTAAATACCAATCTCTTTSAACAGTGTAATGAGAAATATTTAACATTATTTCTTGTTGTCAAAGGTGGCAACTTTCTAAAAAATGCTTGAATGAGAATTTTTGTTACTTTGGAAACTTTGAGTATGAAGAACAGTCAAGTCTTAAGGCCAGGGACTCACTGGTGCCAAGGACAGAGAGGTAAAACACAATGATTATAGGTGGAAACTTAATGAAAGCCATGAAATATTCAGCAGWTTTATTTATAGATGCACAACAGAAGCCTCAGATTCAAATGTCCAATTGTGTATTTTTCTAAAGAACAGAAAGCTACTCTTCAAACATGGAAAATAAAAGTAGCTCTCCAGCAATGCCCTATATTGCTGATGCTATCARTGGTTACTGAATAGTTTGTTATTATGTGTTATTTTGGAACTAAGGCCTTGTTTGTTTAGAATTTAAGTCAAGATAAATAAAATGTGTTGCACATTATGTGATTTGTTATGAATATAAAATAAGACAGCCCTGTTCCTCTGAGATTTTTATGACATGGTTGAATTTCTCAAAATGGATATGATTAATTTCTAAGAGTCATGAAATTATGGCAGGAGTCACTGTCAAGTTGCAACCAAAATCCTCCTCAGACTCCCTTTATCATAATATACATTGTTTAGCTTTTGCTTTACTTTGCAAAAAGATTTATATTGAGCCTTCTAAACACTAAAATCTTCTTAACATAGATCCCATCTTTTCTACATTGTATGTGAYAGATTTTGATGGATTCTCTGGAGCACAGTGGAAATAAATCATATCTACCCAGTGAATACTCACTACGCCCCTGATTCATCTTATTTGCCGATGGACTTTTTTCTGCTCATATTTTGAAACAGCCATTTGTAAAAAGGTTCTGGATTAAGAATTATTTATTTGATATTGAAAAAAAAATCTATTATATCACATAATGTGTGGTCTTATGACTGTATCTATTTCCAAGCCTGCTTCTTGGATAACACTGAAAAATTATACACACTTGAATTATTATTTCTACCTGTTGGATTYAATGGAATTTGCTACTTTAAAGAACTGGTTTTAAAACCACTTTCCAGCACAGTTTGTAATTAGAATGTCAGTGACTGCAAAAGTTCAGATAAAACAGGATGAAATCTTCTGGGATTCATGGCTGGGCAAAGGGATGCTAAGCACTAGAACATTTTAGTATCCCCAAATCCAGCCAGTTCTTAGGGAAACCACAGGCTGTGGGGTTAGAAATTCAGGCTCCTGACTCATTGGGAAAAGCATTCCTACTCATTTTAACTTTAGGAATCAAACAGACAACACACAAGCTGAATTTTGTGTTTTTATAGCCCAAAGTAAAGATATGTAGAACTTGCAGATGTGCAGCTATTTTAAATAATTTTAAGAAAGCTGTTCAAAGTACTGAAACAAATCACTGGTTTCTAATCAACTGCAACCTCTTCAATTCTCCAAGAGTTTCTAAAGGTGATTGCTAATGTTTCAACTCTTGCATTTCTAATCTCAGTTACCACCTGTAGATGCTATTTTATTACCACTTTTATTTTCTTCCAGCCTTAATTCCTCATTGTTCGTCTTTATTCTTTTTCTATAACACATAGGCACACACACACCTTAAAATGTATTAATATAACTTGAATTTAATATAACTCAATTATTCTTCCATTATCWTTTATATTCCCAACTCCTCCTAATTAGTGGTTCCCATCTCCTTATTCTATGACTATTTGGAGGACCTTTAAAAGTCTCTTTTTAAGAACTAAATTTCCTACTCAATGTGTTGTACAACTTTATGGAACAGYGCTGAAAGTTAAGACCATAAATTTAAATTTTCATATATTATTTAAAATCTGTTTTACCAGCAGCTTATTATTTAAACYCCTTAGCCTTCCTTGAGCATTTTCTTCTTGAAAATTCACTAATTTCTTTTATCCATATTTGGGCTAGTCTCAAAGTCTATGTTTTCTCCTGTATATGTCATGTTTTCTTTATATTTATATTAATTTTTTTATTATAATAACTCAGTCAATCAATAAMTATTCCTGATATGTTTCATGCACCATAGAATCTCTCAAGTTTTTCAAGCTCTGTTTTTCAATGCCTTGTTGAGACCATTATTTGGAAAGAGTAGTTTATTCCAGTTTTTGGAAGAATTTACCTGTTRCCAGAATTCACTGATGACTTTCATAAGAGTGTTTCTCTTTGTTGGTTTGGTGATTTGGCAGGTTTGTTTGCTTGTTGTTGGTTTTTTGGGTTTTTTTGATAAGGGAAAAATTTATTCTTTAGGAATTGTATGTTTTTAATGCATCAGAATCAATCTGCCAAGAATCAGCAAGTTGCCTTGTGAGTGTAGTGACACAGAGGAACATATTTAGAAGGCATATGGTAGAGAAAGCAGGGTGTGCTGCACCCTGGGAGATCTCTTCCTATTTTCCTSCAGTACTTCACTGACTAGAGCACATGCATATGGGGCTCTCTTGAATGTGTATTAATTGAATAAGAGATGATTTCCTAATGATGAATGCTATGCTCATTTAGTTTCTTTCTTGTTTACAAAAATAACACCCTTGAACAGTCAGTATACAGTAATTGCTGGTCTCCCCCATGAGAATTAAATAACATGCTTTTGTTATTCATTATGCAGTTGTTTCGTGCCTAACCTACAGCTTCCAGCCAAGTAAAGCAAAGAAAAAGCCAGAAGCCATGATACAGGTGTATGGTCTCTCTATATACATAAATAGAGAAGGTATGACATGACATGGAATAAATGTATATGTTCATGCCCAGCTGCCTGGTGTCTTGTTCTCAAGCACATTGACACCTGCACACGAGCAAAATGCATCTTTTTGCAGGGTCTTCTCTGGTGCAGTTACCAGAAGACCAAATGAGCTGTTTGGGCTGGTGTGTGTTTCAAATGCCAGCAGTGCCTGCAGCCTCGCAGGGCTGAGCGTGGCCTGCAAGAGCTTTCTGAGGAGCCTGACTAATTAGTGCATGCTGAGCCTCATGCTGCTAGAGCTGAGCTCCTGATACCCAGGCTAAATATAATTCCACAAGAAGCCCTCCAAGGATACAGCAGTGGAGATGTGTATTTTGAAAGGTACAAAATGCAGAGGAAATGCACTGCTTCAGTCTTCTCATTATACCCACAACTTGCAGACTTTTTGATATCTGTATCTTTGGGAATGCCTCAAAAGCTGCTTTCTACTTCAGTGCTGTATATGGGTTCCTCATATTCACTTTATATCTAAAGAGCAAAGTAAAATGATTGTCTCGCTGAAAGATCTCTGGGGGTACTGACATCCCACATGCATTCTGCTAAGCTTCCAGCATTTTTACTACATTTAGTTCTTATTTTTGGCAATCAGATTGGAATTATAGCCTCCTCGGCAGCCATTGTTAGGAATCTTACTCGCTGCCATAATCTGTGTTTCATTGATAAAAAGTGGCTTCAAGGCCAACTTTATATTTAAACCAATTTATATTTAAACCTCTTCTTTTCATTTTTGTTGATTTGGTATACCAGAGTTTTCAGAGCAATCCCATGTCTGTCTAACAGCATGGTGTGTCCAGGGTGCTTCCTATGGATTTTAGTTTTCTATTCTTTTTACTTCATTGTCTTTTGAACTGCTATAGCCTTCTCATTTAAAAATAATTTGGCTCCTGAATTCCAGAGTTGCWAAGTACCACTTAGTTTTGTCTCATAAAACATGTCAAATTTAATTATATTTTTCCTGTAGCAGGTCAATCATTCTTACTTACAGGAATTATTTCAGAAAGTTACTTAAGGCAAAGTCAAGAATAGCCTTTTCTATGCCTCAGACCTAGCTCTTGCAAGATGCAATTGTCTGTTACTTTCAAAATTGTCTTTCCAATTTATGCTGTGATATATTTGGTATGATAGTTGTCCTAACAAACTTTTTTAGAGGTTGTTCTAATCTCTGTGAAAACCAATTTCCAAAAAATTGCAAATGAATGACAGCAACATCCATCAGCACCAGAAAAGAGAACTCTTACCCATAGCCCCTACAGAAAGCTGTGACAGTCAAGTGGATCTCTGACTTGGTATAAAACCTTACAAAACCTTATACTGGGAAGAAGATGGTCAAGCTCAAAACAGAAAAAAAATTAAACTGGACTTAAAATTGAGGAACTAGACAAGAAAGTGTTTAACTCATAARTTCTTAATATGTTCAAGTGATTCTTGATGCCTTATGGTGATGGAMACTATCTGTATTTATAAAATATAACTGGAGAAATGAAAAGGTAGTTGAAAGAACAGTCCAGGTTTTTTTAGCTTGAACTCTGAGGCAGAATGAATATGCAAGTAATTCATGTATAGAGTTAGGATCATGGAGATTTGTTGTGAAATTTGCATACTTAATTGTTCATAGTGAGCTAAACAGACATGTGTCACCAATATTAGGGTAAATATATAAATAAAGAGGCATAATTATGTTACTCTGCAGAGAAGGTCTTTCCCTAACTCTATTTTTAGATTGTTTTTGGTGGGTGTGGGTGTGTAGATTTGGGGGTTTTTTGTGATAGTGTAAAACCTGTAGAGTTGCTCCTGATTTACACTGGCAAGAAATGTCCAAAGTTGCCATGGTGAGAGATAAAATGCAAAGCAGTGCTTTGAATTTGCTGTGTAACAGCATCAAGTATGGGTATTACTCAGCTGCTTTTGCCACATTTGAGAATAAATTTACAGAGTTAATACCTTGATTAGTATGACTACCCAGAGCTGCTTCCAGTGACAGATTCGTGTTCTGACTGGTTCATTCACAGCTTTTCCAAGTGGCTCCAAAGACAATTTTTTCACCCTGTTTAAGATTTCCCTGAACTGCCCACGTCTGGCAAAGCAATCAATAGGAGTTGTTGAAGTGACCTCATGGTTGGCTTGTGTGGAATCAATACAAAATGTCCCTAGGCATCAGAGGGGAGGTCACACAAAACAAATTCATCAAGGCTTCACATCCGCTGTGAGCCCCCTATCACTGCTGGAGGACTGGGCATACCTGTGCCTTTGACCTCTCTAATAAGACATCTAGTTTGAAAGACTAAGGGCCTTAGAGGATCCAAGACACCCTCTAGTTTGAAAGCTGTAAGCCTCAAAAAATATAACCACCTGAGGATGTTTTCATTTCCATCTAGTACTTCATTAGATAAAAATTATTTTTAATTTCCCTGTAAATGTGGTAGAGACCAGGCTGGTAAAAAGACTGAATAATCGTGTCTGTTGGGTGTCTTAGAGTTTTTTAATGCTGACTGCTTTGTATGATGGGTCTTGATGTTGCTGTTCCTGACCTGAATGTGGATTTTGCCATTAGTTTTAGTAGGGATTGTCTTGGGTGCTGAGCCAGCGTGTGCTCACCTGTGAACCTGGCATGGTAATATTGTACAAACTGGCATKAATGAGATCTCTTCCAGATCATAGCTGTTTGTAAGCTACCAAGTCTGAGCACAAAACAGGATGAGTGGAGAGAATGAAAGAGAACTCTCCACAGTAACACTGAAATATTTTAAAGAGAGATCCTTGAATGCAAAGTGGTAAATACTGACAGTGTTCCTAGAGGTTTTTGCTGTGTATAGCTTCTTGAAAGGGATTATTCCACTGTAAGTTTTGTGATTGGTTTAAGTGGGTTTTTTTTCCTGTCCTGGCATTCTAAATTTTCCCAGGATTATGATAATGTCCTCTAGGCCTGAGTTGCAACACAGGTGCCTTGCCATCCTCACTGGCCCCCAGCCCATCTCCATGCTTTCCCTTTAGGCAACAATACTCTTTCTGTAAAGGATAATGCAGCTCTTTGAAAGCACTCTCAACTCAACAAAACTGGTTTATTCAGACTTGGTGATTGCTGCTGAACAGAAACATCTCTCAGTGAAATTTCTACCTTTTTAGCTTCTGGAAGCAGATGCTAAACAGAGGCAGATCCCAGGTAAAGCAAGTATTGATTCCATGAAACAGAACAGGTTCCTGCAATCTGCTTTCAGCTGAATCTTACACAAACATCATGAAGGAGATGTAGACAGAGTGACATAATCTTGGTGCACATTTTTTGCTGTCTTTTAAGCACTTTGCTATCCTTACCCTATGCAATCACTCATTCTGCCTTGCCCTGCCTTTCTATCAAAGGATATGGATGCTGCAGATATTTCTTAGCTAAGTGCCAATGTAGCTAAAATMAAGGAATTAAAAAATTGCTGTCTATATAGCTGGTAAACTAATTTATTCCACCACCTTGAAGGAAATAGGGCAACTTTTTATGGTGATTTCATGATTTGATAAGAGGACTTCAGTTCTCAGTACACTGTAATTCTCAGTGCCTGACACTTTGTATTTTGTTCCAGTCCCCACTGAGTTGCTTCCAACTGTCTGCAATCAAAGCACTTGGGGATGTTTTGCACAACTTTTACTTGCCTTTTTTTTTTTAATCTGTAATTCAATTTCACATTAAAAGACTTTCTTCAGTATACACTTCAGTTCTGCTGATCTCATTGTTTAAAGATAGAGCAGGTCCTTGACTCATAAAATACTGCCTGGGTCAAGAACTGGGCTAAAGTCTTACCTATAGTGTCTTTAACCCTGTGGAGATGCATTTAGTGAGTYACAGAATGAAAAAATATGAGCTCCAAAATCTAAAATCCTACAGAATTATGCAAACCAAGAAGAGATTATAATTATTTGCCCCTCCCATTTGCTCTTGTGTTACAGTTAAGTGATAGTCACGCTTGTATCAAGTGTTACTTGTTTCCTGAGTAACTTATTGGACTAATTTTCTGTACAATACTGAGAAATTAATATTTTTCAGGGCCAAGATCAGTATAACTGGAAGGTCTTACAAAATTGCTTTTGTCAATAAATTTACTGGTTTGGATTCTTTTAGATACACAGTAGTTGAAGCTGATGTGAATCCCAGAAAATTTGGGCTATGAAAAAGTGAATTCCATTGCYCATGAAAAGCAGAATCAAGACACTTGCATGAATATTTTTTTCTGTGTTTGTGATGTAACAGGCATCTTTATGCTGGCATGCTGATTGCTAATGGGATGGTATATGGTGACACAGTAGATCTGAAGACCTACAGTGAAAGTAAAGAGACCAAGATAAAGTATAGTGAAACATCTTTCAAGAAATGTCTACAATAGGTGACAATATTGTGTTTTCTTTCACATTAATTTATAGCTTTACAGGATTTGGAAACTGAAATCATCAAAATAGTTTATTATTAACATTCTGCTGTTAATTAGAYATTATCTGACACATGGAAACAACTTTCACCTTCATATTTCTGATACTGCTGYATCTTATCCAAATGCTAAAAAATTCAGGAAACACCACTTTGACAGAACAAAACAGCCTGTTGAGATGCAGTGAAAAGAGTTTTTTTTTAAAGTGGGATTTTGCACTTGTTAGTCACACCATTTGTGATACAGGGCTACTGTTCTTGGGGTACCACCAATCAGCATCTCTTCTGTCTCTGCTGACTTGAGTGACTGGATCTCTTGAGAACCTATCGTGAAACTCTTACWCCATCTGGGAGTTTATTTTGCATAACGAACACATTTACAGCAACCCATTTGAAAACCTTTTAGAGTTCTTAGTACATGGACTGGGATATTACTTGTGGTGACAGGAAAATAATGCTGTAGCCAAGGGTTGACAAGATGAATAAGTATGATRTCACTTTATTGCCCATTTCTTGCATAGTACCACATGCTGCTCAGCAAGGACTGTGCACCATTACTTCTGAGTATTTCAGTTTAGAGGGGTACTTTTTTTCCATCTTGAAAGCAAAGAATCAAAATACTCTGCAATTGCCATTTAAAATAGGACCATCTTTGCTGGCTTCTCTGTGAGATTACAGTACTTRTAGTCTAATTAAGATATTTTTAGAACCAGAAGCACCCAGCTGGGAACCAGGTTGTTTTCCCATTGTAAGACACCCAAAATCTTAGCAATCCTTAAACATGCCACATGAACAGTTCTGCATTTTGCCAATACTGGTGTTCACACCAGTTATTTCCTCCACTTTTCAATCAAACACACAGACACAAGTGAGAACAAGAGGGAAACAATTTATTTGACAACTTGCTTAAAATAAATGGGAGATTTTGAAGGTGGTAAGAAATTTTAACTGGCAGAGATAGACCACAACCCCATAGTCAGAGAAAAAGTGGTATTGTCAAAAGTGTATAGCAAAKCATGAACACATTTGTAAAAGGAAAAGTGTAGTATGACTTTGCACACGGTCAATAAGTGATGATGAAACCCCTACCCACAGGCTTGTCTGGGCAYACAGAGCCTGCAGGGTTGCTAAGACAATGTTACTGCTACAGACACATTGGATASTGGTGTATTTACAGCTAGCAAAAATAGTGAGTTATGCAGATCAACCCAAACATGGCTCAATGGAACCTTTATGTTTCCAAAACCCAAGGATATACATTAATTTTCCACACATAATGCACCATGATACCCACATATATTGAATTTGCTTGAGATATGTTCAATTGCTTTTTGCTAGGATAGCCAGACTGAGAGTAGGTTTCACTACACATGGCACAGGGGTGCCCTGGGCCTGGAACAAGTGTTCTCTGACTATCAGTGCATGCACCAGATCACAGATATTTTGGCATTGCTTGAATTCTTAATATGAAAATCAAAAATTCTTGTCATTCCAGCACCAAATATTACCAACCTTCAGCATCAGGTTCATATTGATACCTGGTCATATTCAGGTGTGGCAAATGACACATTTCTGTGGTGTAATGGTAATTAATAGCAGACACTCAGAAACAGCTCAGGAGTGTCAGATGTGCTCCCAAGTTTGCACTTGCAGGTGAATTTCACAGTGCAGGATTAAAGTGCTTTATCTTGAGACCTCCTGGTCTTATCATATGATTGCAGAAAGAAAAAAAAAAAAAAAAAGTGCCTATTATACATCTAAAGTCAAATGATTCTCTGCACAGCATATCCACCATCTTCCTTTCAGGGCTATACTTCAAGAGGTTTGGCAGTGAAACAGCCCGGCTGTGTGAGAACAGAAACCTCCGCTGGTGAGCAGGGARAGTGGCTCTGTAAAACCAGCCACGGAACGAAAAGCTGAAAAATGGGCTGGGGGCCGTGGGTGTTTTGACTTTAAAAATGCTTAAACGTTYTTTAACTTAGTTGTTTGGGTTTTTTGCTCCTATTGAATACATAAATGAGAAATTTATCACCCACACAATCTTGTCTGTTTCAGCAGGAAAAGTGTGTTTCCTCACTCTGTGCAATGCCGATTCTTACAAATGGGAACAGGTAGTGAACACGACATGACGAATTGCCCCCAGCCCCCCCAAGGATGGCTATTTTGTTTCTGGGAGGAAAACCCGAGCAGCTACTTACTTGAGCGGAAAGGCACAGCGTGGCGGTGGGAGGCAGTGGCGGGGAGGGACGGGGGCACGATTTGTCCCCCAGGGAGCGGTGCCAGGGGCCAAGGGGAGGCCGGGGGCCGCCCTGGCCCCGCTCCAGCGGCAGGTGGATGCTGCGGGGCTTCCCCGCTCCCGGGCGCTCCGGCCGGGGTAGCTGTCGCTCTCTATTAAATGGCTGCCTGCTTTTCGGGGCTGCCGACTGCTTCACGGTGTGACTGTTTATTTTTTTTTTAGCAGCTCTGCCGTCTCTCGGGGACAGCTCCCTCCTCTCCGCCCCGCTGTTTCCCTAGGTGCGGCTTCACCCCACCGCCTCGCCGTCCGCCCCCRCCTCAGCCCTTCCCGGGGAGCCGCCGCCGCCTCCTCTCCGAGCATCCATCCCCCGGCCCCGCTCCCCTCCGGGCTCCTGCTCCCCGGCCAGGGYGCGCCTGGATGTGGGCTGGGGCCGGCCCGGCCGTGCGAGGCRAATCGCGGCTTTCCCGGGGAGCAGGAGGCGGTGGCCGGTCCGGGGGCGGCGGGCAGGGCAGGGCAGGGCAGGAGCTGCGGAGCGCCTCAGCCCGCGCCCGGGACCGCGCCGTGCCGGGGAGCGAGCGGCTCTCCAGCCCGCCTCGATCTCCGAGCAACACCTTCACCCTTGTCCCTCCCCCACCACCCGCCGGTTTTTCTTTTTTTTTTT